>JAJKFI010000009.1:25134780-25193920 GCA_029204185.1 Lerista edwardsae
TGTGTGTGTGTGTGTGTGTGTGTGTGTGTGTGTGTGTGTGTGTGTGTCTGTGTGTCTGTGTGTGTGTGTGTGTAGGGAGGGGGTGTTCTCTTTCTTTGGAGAATAAATGTTTACTTGCCTCTAGCTAGCAGATGTTGGGGAAAAAATACAGATGACATTTTAAACTGCATAAATGCCCTCTTGCTTGCGAGCATTTGTATGTATCCCAATTTAATTTTAATTGCTTGACAGAAGAATGCAAATTATTCAGTACATCTTATTATACATTTTCTAAATCAAGTCAACATGAACTTTCCAAACTTTAGGGCCACATTGTCTTATGTCATTAGAACTGAAATTCTCAACAGAAAGAACTGGTTGCTTTCCTATATATATCCAGAGTTCTTTGAGCAGTCATTGGGGCCTGTGCAGAATCAGCCTTGGAAGCTTCCGGAACTCTGTCAAACCTTCTGTTATCAGTCTTGAGAGGGAGGAAACCCTGTGCAAATTGTGTGCCTCAAGTGTGGGAAGAACATCCAATCCCTTAGTCTGGTTTCAGAAAACCAGGTCGCGACCCAGTGGTGAGTTGTGAGCCCATGTGCAGTGGGTCACAGTTGAGCAATCCTATCTGTCCTTGCCAGAGTTTGGCTCTAAATTGGAACCATTACAGAAGGGGGGTGATGTATTGATCTCACTCGGAGGCCCTGGAGACCTCTTCCGGACCGCATCAGGACAGCAACCCACTCCATTGTTCTTCATGGACCTCAGAATGGCTCTCGGAAGCTTCCAGAAGCTACTTCTGGTTTGCCTTTGAAAACCAGAAGTTGCTTCTGGAGGCTTCTGTGGGGCATTCTGTGGCCCACAAAGGCCAACACAGTGGACCACCAGAGATGGCATGTGACTGAACAGAGATTACAAATAACTACTTTTTTCAAGTTCTACACCAAGAGCAAGAAAATACTCTAGATAATCCCATCCAACAAATACATAAACACTTACAGCAGACAAATAAAGTAGTACTTATAGTAGTTTCTCTAAGGGACACTCCAGTGATGTAAAATTTTTGCAATTAGTAATTAACTTCTGTCATTCCAGCTTGACATAGCTTCACATACCTTGCAATTCTGGCTCCTTCTGTCTATTACCACACTGGAGATTCTGGCTTCCTGCCCAGGCAACTGAGGAAAGGAGCTTTTTATAAAGATGTAATGACCAGATGGTTCTTGCAAGGTATGATCAGCAATTGGCCCATTGCCTGCTCTTGGGATGCCTCCAGTTCTGAGATTCCAGTCAAAGTCGTCATTCTGATCTTGTTGCCAGTCACAAAGATCAAACTCAAAATTGCAGCGCCCGACAGACGTACCTGGCAACAAATTAAAAAAAAAGGTGTTTAATTGTTTTTAAAAACTGCTAAATGCCAGCATTAGCATCCTCATAATAATAAACATATTCTCTGCATGTATCCTCAGAATTGAGAAGGCTCATTCTACTAATGAGAGGCTCTTAAACAGGTGGCTGGTTACTGTCATGCAAAGACTACTGATAATGACATAATTTAAAAAAGGATTTTAGGCTAGTAAACAGTCTCTTGTTTAATTCAAGTTTATTCACCTAAACCGAAATCTGATTGCAATTCAAAAATGAGCATTTATAATAGGCAATTTGGATTTACCCAAATATGTTTCTACGGTACCCTGGGGCTATATTTCATCACGTCTGGAGAAAAACAGAAGGCTTTCACAGTATTTGATTTTATTGGCCAAAGCTATCTTTTATGTTTCCAGTACAGTGGTTTCAAAAATACAAAAACCGATTCTTTTAAGCAGCCAAAAATAGAGCAACTTTTAAATCAGCTTCACTCATCATATTAAAAAAAATGCTTACAGGAATGAGGTACTGAGACAAGGAGATTAACTGTTTAAACAACCAGCAAGCTATAGCTTATTTCATATTAAAATTACCTGTGAAATGAGTTACATGTGGACTTTGAATGATACTTCACTATCAAATGAGATAATTAAACAGAGCAAGAGACTGCTGAACTACTTTCAGGCTTTTATATTCAGAGAACTTAAAGACAAGTTACAATCTCGATCTTGTAGCTAGGGAAATCTAAACTTTATTCTGAAGTATTCTGTTAGCTAGAAAAATTAATGAGGAAAGTGCTTTGGAGAATTGCAAATGGCAAATTAATGTACTGCAATGTCTGTTTTGTCAATGTTTTAATGTAACAGAAGGTGTTCAGTCTTTTTTTTTTTAAAAAAAGAAAAGAGCACTGAACCAATTTTAAAGTGGAACACTTTTCCAAGGAAAGCAAGGAAGGAATTTTAAAAAAGGCAAACAGCTGACGTTATCATTTGATGATATCATTTGATATCATTTGATTGGGCAGTTGGTCAATGCTTCTCCACTTGCTTAGGGCAGTGATGGCTAACCTTTTGGGCTCAGTGTGTCAAAACTTAGGAAAATGCTTAACTTGACTCTGCTGGTGTGTCAATCTCCCTCCCAAACAAAAGAGGAACAATTCTTTAGATTCATGTATTTAAACAAAAAATACAGTCCAATCATGTGTAGTGCTATGTTTATATAAACAAACATCAAATGATTACAAAAATGAAAAATGAATAAAACCAACTCAGTTTTGTCAGGTATTGGTGAATGTTGGTGTGTCACCCCAAACATCACGGTGTGTCACCTTTGACATGTGTGTCATAGGTTCGCCATCACTGGCCTAGGGTGACATGGAGGCCAAATTGGCTTCCATGGGCTGGCACATGTACTTGTGCTGACCCAGCTGACTCAGGAGTTGGTACAAATGTGCATTATAGCACATTGCAAAACCCGGAGGCCGGCACAAGGGACGTGCGCTGGCCAACAGTGCAGTTTGGACAGTACTCTTAAAGAATTAAGAACCCGCTGTGAACATCAGGACCACTGCACAGACATTGGAGCTCCTAAGTGCAATGACTGAGGGTACACTCCTAACTTGGATTTAGGCTGCCATAGTTAGGCCAGCAAAGTTTGGCCAGCACAAGGGAATGGTAAAGCGTTTTTGGACCACACCCAGAGTCAGAGAAGCCAACACAGAGACATGCAACATCCTCCCTGACTTTGAGAGTGGTCCAAATTCATTTTAGGTGGCCCTTGTGCCTGCCAAACTTTGCTGGCCTAACTGTGCCGGCCTAACTCCACATTAGGATTTAGCCCTGAGTCTATTTTAAAATACAAACACTAACTTCAAAAAAAAAAAATCAGAACAAAACTTCGTTCAAGCACTAAACATTCATCACAACTTGTCTGGCTTTGGCATTGTCAACACACAGTTTCATAAATCTCAGGCAAGAACTGTTGACAAAAGATGGTGCAGACTGCATTTTCATTTGAATACAATAAATCTTTTCAAGGAATAATACTTTCTATTCAATGCACATTACTCTGGAGAAGGGGGTCACAGTGTATCCGAGCAGTGTTTGCCCTCAACAGGGTGACAGAAAAATGATCACAGACAAAATTTCCTCATATGCTACACTTTGAACAGAGATATTACTCTTAGATGGGAAATTAATTATTAGCTGATTATCTTGGGTAAAAAAAAACACAGATCTGATTTTAAAAAGAAATATTCTCTGTCTTATTTTGCCCTGAAATCATTACCTCTGTGTTATAGCTTGTCTTCATGCTAGTGACCTCATGCTAGTAGTAGATGACTGTGTTAGAGACATTAGGTTTTTTTCTGAAATTTTTTTTAAGTTGTTTAAAAATACATGAATCATATTTCTTTTGCTCATTTGAACCTTGGCCACTGGGGTGAAATGAAAAAGTAGGAATGTTCTGCTTAATTTTCCTTTGAATCAGCTGGACACAGCTTAGGGTAAAGTTTAATGTGCAATAAATAGTTCATTAGCTTGCTTCTGCTCAGAGCAAATTTCTATTAATATCCATATATACTCATTTACACTTCTTCTGTTATAAACTATGGCTACCTTGCTCAAGATGTGAACTGTACCACTATCAACATAACTTGGGCCTCAGCATCGATCCTATGGGCCTCAGCACCATAGGTATGAGCGTACCGCCAGTGCTGGCATTGTAAAGGTGCCGGAAAGCATTTCCAGTGCTGGCAGTAAGTTGTCACCATCGGCACTGGCCCAGTGTTATTGTGCCTGCATCCAGGGCGGTAAGATCCTCAAGACAACATGGAAATATTTCTGACTGTGAACTGTGGGTGGTTTCACCTACTATCCACAGTATGGTGAAGCACTGGTGATTCCAATAGGAGAATTCTCAAAGGAACAGTCTTTTTGCATAGTGGTATAGCAGCAGTGTGAACAGTGAAGCACATGCCAAATATGGGGCATGCTTTAGAGCAAGGATATCATTCATTTCATGTAGTGGGCCAAACAGCATTCATGGTGCCTGCTGAATTGCCAGAAGTGACACCATTAAGCAGAACGTGACATCATTAAGCAGATCACGGCCAGGGATAAGCACTTTTTTCTCACAGAGACTGGGGGCGCAATCCAGCCCCGTACGTAATACCTACGCAATGTCATTGCGTCGGCGCAATGTCACTAGCGTCGACATGGGAGTGCCGACTGGCACCCCCATGTCAGCGCTAGAGCACTCAGGCCGATGCTATATTAGCTTCAGTCCAAGAGCGGTGGTGGAGAGCCACCCTTCTGCCAGCTGGACGCAGCTGTTGCAAGGGTGGTTCTGGGAGGAGGGAAGGTGGGCAGGCGGGAAGGAGGAACTGGGTAGGAGTGGCGGGCCAGTGGGTGGGCTGGCCCAGGGAGTGGAGTGGAGCTGGGATGTGGCCTAATGGCCACATGCAATGCCCCGTCCCAGGCAGCATGGTCCCAATTTGCTATTTCAGATCAGAGCCGAGGAACCCAGTGGGGAGGCTGGAGCCTCCTCTGGTGCAAGGGCATTAATGTCTCCTAACTGGTGCTGGATACAGCGCAGGCCCACTAGGATTGAGGTGGACTGCTGTTGTCCTGATCCACTTCCTGCTTCCTCTTGGGCTGGAAAAGATCATGAGCCAACTGAAGTGGGGAAGGGGGCTGGAGGGGGAGTAATAGGCAGATATGGGGCGAGGCAGGACGTTCCTCATCAGTTTGCAACCCACCCAACTCATCAGTCAAAGCAAGCGCTTTTGTCCACGCTCAGTGTTCAACTGTCCACGCTCAATGCCAGTCCATGCTGACTAACAGATTAGCATCGTCATTTCATCTACAAGCAGCCCCTGAAAGACTGGATAAACCGAAGAGATGAGCTGCTCCTTTCTCTTTCTCTCAGGCAAAAAGGATACAGACAACCCTGTAGTTTGAACACCAAGAAGGTTGCACAGTTTGAAGGTGCATATACATCCTGTGTGGATGTATATGTGTGACTGCCAGTAACCGGCAGAAGCAGAAACAGAACGACAAAGAGATCCCACTGTGAGCATTGAAAATTATTAATATACACTTTGCACTTCAGTTTCTAAGGACTGGGCAGCAGTGCGACCACATTAATAGCTCACAGCAGACACGGCTTTCTCTGCTCGTTAAAGGAAAGATCCGGCATACATACTGCAAATGCTTTGGCTCTCATCTGAATTATCTGCACAGTCGTTCACAAAATCACAAAGATTCTCCTTCGGGAGGCAGTATTTGTTGGCACAAGTAAATTCTTCAGCAGAACATCGTTTGTCTGGGATCAACAAAGGGGAGCAGTCCTCAAAAGACAGGTCGTCCACAGCCACATCTCCCACGTAACTGATGCCCCGTTTGGCCCTGAAAATAATCTGCAAAAATTTAAAAATTATTACTGTAAGTAGCGGGGTTCTGATATTACCTGATATTCCTAGGACAGGATACCTTTGTGGTTTGTACTGATGATAGCGATACCCAAGTTGCACAATGAAGAAACTGAAATATAGTGGACAAAAGAGTGTTCATTTTCCGATGATTAAATCTAATAGTGTTCATTGACTTACTGCCAAATGTTCACGAACGGAGAAGATCTGCGTGCTGCAGACTCCATTATTCTGCAGTCCAAAAGAAGAATAGAAAGTGGAGGAACCTATCCTATACAATTGTTGTGACCAAGGAAACAGCAGCATTTTGGAGACAAGCTGCCAAATCATCCTTTTTTCTACAGGGTGCAGCAGTAACCGAAAGGCTTCTACTGCATCTAGCGACATCCAGGCAGCCACCAGAGGATCCTTGGAGGAAGGGGACTTTGTCCCCTTTCCCCGGGTAAGAGCAGAGGGTGGGTGAGGGCCGCTGTAATGGGCCACGTGGCCTGACACAGAGGTTGAGATCTGGTGGCGAAGGTCACAGCCAATATCACCCCACTCTACCCCTCCCAGTTCCGGCCTATCACCCCCATGCCCGGAATTGATGGAACTCCAGCAAGGGTAAATGTACTACTCACTGGCATCACGATGTCGCCTCCATGCGGGGAGCTCTGGCACCCCTGCAGCATGGCAGCAAGCCCTTACCGCCCACACTAGATGTGCCTAATGGCATGTTTGCAACACCAGCGCAGGGAGTACATTTGTACCGCCCACACTGGAGGGCTCAGGATTGATTGATTAATTTATCTAATTAATTAATCTAATTAATTTAGATTCCACTTTTCTACAATGCATTCAAGGTGCCGTTCAACAATGATAATTAAAATAAGCCATATACTGTACGCAATCGGGCAGATGGGACTCGTTAACCTTGGAAGGCAACTCATCTAGAAGAAGGAAAACTCCAATCTCAAACCTCCACTGCCTTGTGGCTATATCCATTCATGGAAAAGGCTTCAGGAGTCAACCTCGAGGCTAAATCCGGAGCAGGAGTCCCAGAGGACTAAATACATACTCAGGAAAATACACAATTCACATAAGATAAAACCTATCCAATACAAAACTAAAGCAGCAGCCAAAAACGGCAATCACGAAAATCAAGTAGACAGTAGCAACAACAGGATGGTGACTCCAAGACTGGCCTTACTATGGAATAACATGAAGTGGCTCATTTAAGGAACAGGAAGTCGTCAGGGAGCATCAACTTCCTACTTCCAGTCTCCATAACTTAGAAATGAGCTCCAGAAGTGGGCTTAAAGTTCTCCAGGTGAAAAAAGGTGAAGTTCTCCAGGTGAAGGCCCTGAAGCTGCCATTATGAAATGATTGAAATGTTGAGTAGCCTAGCACGTGTAACAAAATGTTAACAATGTTTATCCAAATATTTTGATGTTTCTTCTTTAGTGTTGGTGCAAGGATTTAAAAAATACTGCCTCCACCGTTTAGCCACCACTTACACTACAGAGTTGTATGAAACAGGTGTGTATGACAATGCAGTAAACAATAGGATAGATTAAAATGCACAATTTAACATAACAAAAGAGTATTGATACAAAAATTAAGATTACTGTTGGAATCAGCACATCTGAATTCTACTAGAGACATTTTAAAAATTCAACATAAACTATTTTTGCGTTTACTGTACACAATTGTTATGTTTAAGTGCAGAAAAAACATACATGATACACACCTGAAAATAAGAGCGAACACTCAAAAACACTTCAGCTCTGTTCCACTGGGGTCCCTGGGGCCCACTCTGAGCCCAAAGTTCAGAAGTCAAGTTTCCTGTTTTGCTCAGCACCTAAAAATCAAACAATGTTTCAAGTAAAATCCTACTTTTTATTTAGCCACTCACAAATCCCAACACAGTTTTTTTAGCTAGCATCTCCAAATTAGCTCTGTGTTTCCTTTTCCAATCAAAGGAATATATTGTAACAACTTAATGCAAGCAATCCTTCACATTTCTGAGCAGGGCTTATGTTCATATTGTTTATAAGAACTTAAGAAGAGCCCCACTGGATCAGGCCAAAGGCCCATCTAGTCCAGCTTCCTGCATCTCGCAGCAGCCCACCAGATACCTCAGGGAATACACAAGATGTGCATCTCGTCACCACTCCCCTGCATCCGGCACTCCAAGGTAGCCTACTTCTAAGGAGGTTGCATAACCAGCATGGCCTGTAGCCTGCAATTGACTTTTCCTTCAGAAATCTGTCCAGTGCCCTTTTAAAGGCAACTAGACCAGATGCCATCACCACCTCCTGTGGCAAGGAGTTCCACAGATTAATTATATATTACTCTATATATTGAAACCTTCTTTACACTGTCTTTTGTTCTCAGACAATGACCCTTTAATTTGCTCTACCCAGAGGTTGAAGTGATTTAAAGAAGGTTATTGTTCTCTAGGAAGATCTGAGTCTCTGTATTTGCTCCTCCTTGAACTAGGATACATGATTAAAATTAAAATCGGAGTTGTTACAACTGGTGGCAAGTAGTTGTTACTCTAGGGCAGTGATTTTCAAAATACTGTTCCAACCTAGTTGCATAGCTCTGGTTTAGTTTGATCAGTAGGAGATGCACCAGGCTTCCTCCTAGCTTCTTGGCTCAGTAAATATTCATTGAATTGTGACAGGTTCCTTCCCAGGAGTCAACTCTCCTAAACATGCTTCGCTGAAGCAAAAATGTCTAAACTGAACCAAACTGACAACAACAGAAGATTGAAGTACAGTGATGTATGTCAAATCAGACTTCTGGACAGCACTGACAGAACTATACATCATCAGCTCTCCGAAATGTTTTCCTCCAAAATTTATCAGCTCTCTGAAATTTATCACCAGCCATAATGATTGGCAATCTAAGTTCTGGGGCAACCTAGATGGTTTTTTTGTTTTAATGGAAGACAGGGCAGTTTAAACAAAAAATGATATTGCCTCCCAATTGCATATGACATGGCAAAATAAAATGATTGTTCTTTTTAAATAGAAACGTTTCTGTATTCTAACAGAGGGGTCCCATATTGTGCCGTACAAACTTACAGTACAGAAGAACTTTGTAAGGAAGTTGTGTTGATGCACTCATCTGACTGCATCCTACCATACAGCACATTCAACATTTATAATATCAGCTTGTTCCTACCGTATAGCTTCACAATGAGGTTCACTAATTGCTTCTCTAATCCCTTGGCAAAACAGCTCCTGCAAGTCATGTACTTTTTCTTGAAAATGAACTGATAACTATGGCACTGTTATGAAATGATTCCCCTCCAGGAAGCTGTGTCTGCATCCATGGAGGGCTCAGCCATGTGCTACTGCTCTCTGTGTGACTGTGTTTCCCAAGCATCTTCTGCACCATGCCAAGCACACACTTGTTCAATGTGCTGACCTTCACTGTCTATAAAGCCAGACTGAAGGCAGTAGTGTCGCCAGAGGGAAGGCAGTGCACTAGGTTTTGCAGGAGCTTCAATGCGCTATGTAACCATCGGAGCCATCATCACTGGAGCCATTCCGGGAGGTGAAAGCAACAAGCAGGAGATGCCTCTGCGAAGCTACTGGCTGGAAGAATCTACTTTTTAAATCACAGAGGTACAAAACTTTTACCTTCCTCTTAACTTACCTAATCTTACCATGATTGACTGCTTTAAGCAGGTTTCTCTGAACCCTGCTTGCTTTTGGTATCAGACTTGGATTGAGGAAAAATGGTTAAAAGCAGCATGTTGCAGCAAGATAAGATGAAGGGGACTTTTCTTTTGGTATAACTACCTTAACTTTGCAGTATAGGTGAGGGAGCAATCCTAACCTGGAGATAGGCCAGCACAGTTAGACCACCAAATTTGGCAGCACAAGAGACACTGTAAAGTATGTTTGGACCACTCTTGGAGTCAGAGAGGCCAGCACACAGACACGTGCCATCCTTCCTGACTCCGAGAGTGGTCCAAACACACTTTATGGTGGCCCTTGTGCCGGCCAAACTTTGCTGGCCCAATTGTGCCGGCCTAACTCCAGGTTAGGATTGCGCTCTCAGAGTCAGAGAGGTCAGCACACAGATGTGTGCCATCTTGGCCTAACTGTGTCGGCCTAACTCCAGGTTAGGATTGCGCCCTGAATGAAGCAACCACTCTGTTAACACACAAGGTTGTTATCAAAACATCTAATTCAATGACAAGAGTACAGAGCTCTCTTTTATCCGTTCTTCCTCCTTTGACATGAGACACACCTCATGATGCCTTTTAGCTGCTTTCCAGAGACCAGCTGAAATATTTTGGATGAAAACACTTTCATTCTATTTGTTGTTAATCCAAGCCCTTCAGCTGAACTAGTTTTGAATGAGAGATCCAAGCAGTTACCAAATGTCTTTTTCTTTCAATTCATGAGGGACATCTGTGAAAACCTCTTCAATATTTCAACATTACTATATGTTAATTGATCTTCTCAAGTTGCTATGATAGATATCATGTACATTGTTAAACAACTGTTTCAGCCTAATTTCTGTATTATGTGTTCAAGGTCTTTTTTCAGAAAAGTACAGACAAATCCAAGTGCTTCTCAGCCCCCCGCCCTCCCTTGCAATCAGATCGCTTCTAAATGGAGCGATTCTGGGCATGGGGATGTGTGGCCAGGTGATGCAGAGGGCGGGGCAACAGTGCTGGGGAGGGCACAGTGACGTTGCCCCACCCCAGGGCACTGCGAGTCGAGTACAGCTCTGCTAGGTTATATCCATCAATATTTTGGATACACCATAATCCATAATATTGGATTATCCATAATCCATAACCCAACAGACAAATGCAGTTGCATTAAAACTACAGTGCAGCATGTGAGTTCTCATTTAAAAAAAATGTGAACATTATCTTTTCAGTACCTTCAGAGAGCCCACTGTTGCCCCATTCATATAGTTCCAGAACACTAGTCTACACTTGGGTCCAGTCAGAGAAATCACTGGAGTGGTAATGTCAGCAGTATGTCTAAATTTTCCATTAGAACTGTCTGCGTAGAGATACCAGCCGTCCTTAGTGGCCCTGTGGAGGGAGAAATTCACAAAGCAAAGAAGATTGATGACTGCTGTACAAAGAAAATAAAAAGGTTAAATAATTATCAAATATATCAGTGTTGCTGTAGTGCATTTAAGATGAACTGTAAAGATTTGGGGACACAGTTGTATCATCACGGTTGTATAACATGCTGTTGTATGTTTTGTTTAGTTGCAAGAAGAAAACTTCAAGTGCTGTTTGGAGTATTGTTGCAAAATGTAGGAAAGGTAATAGATTATACAGTTTGTGCATGCATTTTTGCAATGATAAAAATGGCAAGATAATGTCACATTCTTGGGACAAACAATATTACTACTTGATGAAAAATTAAGTATATACCAGTCCGTGTGTGCATGCGTGTGTTGCGGTGTGTGTGGGTGTATCAGTTGGTTAACTCCAGTGTTTCTCAAATGTTTTGCACCAGGACCCACTTTTTAGAATGGCACTCATGTTGGTACCCACTGAAAGTGATGTCATGGCCGGAAGTGACATCATCAAGCAGGCAGTCCCATCATTGTGATGTAATCAAATGACACTCCTGAAATGCAAATTAGCATTCCTGGACTGCAGCAATTGCACAAGCATGAAACATCCCTGGATGCAGAAAGCAAGATTAGGACAAAATATTATGTAAAAGCACTAAAAACATTTTTTTTAAAAAAAAAAAGCAACCTCACTTGAAAATTAAAACTGTTATCACTCACAAAAGGAACATAGCAAGAATAAGGTCTGCAGCTTGGCAGCTGCCAGCTTTCTGTAACTCACCTGAAGTCAGGTTGAAACCACCATACCAAGTGGATTCCAAGCCACAGTTTGAGAAACGCCGGTTTACTCTCAAGTATCTTTTCCAACTCATGAAAGTACAGAACTTGTTTTGTACTGACTGCAAATGATGCAGTTCATAAGTTATGCCTTTAACAAAAGGGGGGAGTAGGATTTGTGGGCCTATTTGCAGCTTTGCCTTTGCAATCATATCCTCCTGAATAACTAAGAGGGTGTTAAGCGTCTTCTCTGTTCTTTCCTGACAGTAATGTTTATGAGAGAAGACAGAGAGCTACAATGTTCCGCGATGTCTTTGCTTTGTCTCTGGAGTTCCCTGAGAGTCTTTTAATGCCTCAATGATTCTCTGGAAAAAAGTGCTATAAACTGCACCCCTCTGACCTTGCTTTGTTGTGCAATGGGAGTTGCTGTTTATTCCCATTATTCTTTGCTTCCTTGGGCAAAGAAGGATGTCAAAATCCTGCACATCCCTGGTTTTAAAGTCTATTTTAAAACACGATTAGCCTTTCTCATGCAATCCAGCATTTTTCAGAAATGCCAAAAAACCAACAATGAAACAATGGTAAGCCAGTCTCTGGAAGCTAAAACAAAAATGAAAACTCAATGTATTTCACCCCTTCTGCCCATTGCTTCTCTGTTTGGCAGTCAAGCAATAAGTAAATGCAGATGTAAACTCCTATTACTAGTCAAGTGTTCAGCAAAGCCAATAAAGTCTGTCAGGAAGGAATTGTTTTTAAAAGGCAAGTTATTTTGTGACAGCTCATAAACATAAAGCCCATCTCTGAAGCAGCCTACGTTGGGACAATGGTTTCACAGAAGCGCCTGAGGGATTTTCCACATTATCCGTTTATGGCACAGTGAATGCTCTTTTGTTTCTCGTTTGTTGTCCACAGTTCCTGGGTCTCCTCTGAAGACAGCATTTCTGAGATGCGGACTGCGGATTTTTTGGAGACTCACTGTACACTATTTCTGACTTTGGAAGATACAATCCCTAGGTCAATGTTATTCAAACTGTGTTTGAATAACACAGTTATTACTTGGTGGGTTGCGCCCTAATATCAGGTGGGTTGTGGCAAGCTGGGAGCAGCCATCTTGGAAACTGCAGACCTTACTCTTGCTATATTCCTTTTGTGAAAGTTAACAGTTTGAGTTTCAAGTAAGGACTTTTTAAAAGTTTTGTTTTTAGTTCAGTGCTTTTACATCATATTTTGTCCTCATCTTCCTTTCTGTCAGGGATGTTTCATGGTTCTGCAATCGCTGCAGTTCAAGAATACCAGTTCGCATTTGAGGAGTGTCATTTTATTACGTCACAATCACGGCCCTTCCTGCTTGATGATGTCACCTCCTGCTATGACATTATGTCCGGTGGGTCCTGATACAAGTGCCATTCTAAAAAGTGGGTCCTGATTTGAGACCACTGTTGAGAACCACCAAAAAAAAACCCTCAGAAGAACAAAAGACTCCTGTGTGTCAGAAAAATTTCACACTATTTGATGAAGACCCAACTCATAATGATGAATAGTTTAGCTAATTGAATAATTGCCCTCTTCTTCTGGTTCTCCTAGACACCGCCATCTTGGATCATGTGAGCCCTCACACAATTTTTGCAAAATCGTGTGAGTACCAAGTTAGATCTCACATGATCCATGACAGCGGCACTCAGGAGAGCCGGGAAGAAGAGGCCGGAGTGATATAATCCCAATACATTTGGAACCTGCTGATTTAGTCCTAGTATTATTTTTCAAAAGGCTTTTCTTTGGTGAGTTAAGATAAAGACTGAAAATACTGCCCATAGTTCCATTGTGTTTAATGGAACTAAACGTTCCATTAAAAATGTTGCGGTTTCATATTGCATTTTAGCTTTTAAACTTTATTCTGTATGAAGGTTTGAGAGAAATTATTATGTAGATAGATTTTCAAAAAAAATTTATGTTGGATTGTTTACTTTTAAATTGCTGCAATTCAAATTAAATTTTAAAATGTACCCTATGAAGTAAAGATCCAGACTCCTGACTACAGTTTACTTTCAATTTCTTTTCTAATTAACTGATAAGTTTTCTAATAAAAAAAACAAAGAATAGCTAAGATGACTGCCAAGGGAAGCCTTTGGTATCCTAATCGTCAAGTAATGCTTCTTGATGCTTAATAAAAAATGTGAATTTGATGTAGTAGCCATTGTAGACGTATTTTAATATAATAGTAAAATAAGCACATAATATGTACTGGGAAAATATTCTTTTTATCTCCTGTCAATTTGAAGAAACTCATTTGTATTGGGAATAAGAGACATACAAATCTAGTAAGGGACATTAAGGGCGCAATCCTAAGCTGTGCTGGAACAAAAGGCCTGCGGGCCCAAATTGGCCTGGGGAACAGAGGCTTGGATGCGGCCTGATGGCTGCAACCCAACCCTGCCCCCCTCTTTGGGCTGGCATCCCTCCCAACACAACCACTCACCACGCAATTCCTCCTTCCCTCCCCCTGCCCAGAAATACTCTTGCGCCAGCGAAGTGCAGCTGGCGCACAAGCAGTGTGGCATGCCCTTGGGCTGCTGCTGCTGCTAATGTTGGCCCAACGATACCATTGCGAACATGAGGATGCTGGTTGGTGCCCTCGCATCAGTGCGAGTGCGGTTGGGCCAGTGCAAGTGGTTAGCATCACCCCTAGGGCTCATGTAGGATTAAGCCCTAATATTGCATTCATTGGAGGGGGCATTTATATTGCCATTCTAATATGGGGAAAGCCGTTGCCGGTATGGCTAGCGCTGAGAGTTCCAGTGTGCTGCCCCTTCTCCTAGCATTTGCACTGCACAGTGAGAAGCTCTGGGCAATTGTGTCTATTGTCCTCACTCCCGCAGGCTTTGCACCCCGATTTCTGAGAAGACACGATTGCCCACAATTGTCTCAATGCTATGGAACTCTCAGCACTGCTCACAGCAAGGACGGTTCTCTCTGTACACCGGATGTGGCCTGCAGGCCAGATTTTGCAGGTAACTGCTATAGAACATAAAGATAACCTGTAGTTCCTGCTCACCTCGTATATACTCCTCAGTAGCTCATGTGCTGTGCCACAAGCCTGTGTGCAATATAATACCTCTGGGGAACCTGGTGGGCATTCCAACCTTGTTCCCTCTTCCTGCTCCCTCAACTATCCCTCCCTCTGTTCAGTGTGAGACTACCTAGCTTCTGTTTTGAGCTGGGTAGGAATTTTTTGCGGCCAGCCTGATTGTCTTTGGGCTGGCTGTTTTCCGCCTACCCCAGACTGGCATTCGGGTTGGGTGCATTTGTTTTAATTCCCTTTCCTGGTCAATTTTAGGCAGGTGGTGTGCTAGCCAGGTAGACAGGGTGAGCCATTGGTGTGCATCCTGAGGTCAGCAAGGTCAGGGGTTCAGCCAGAACCGCTCAGACTGTACTGGTCCAGGTTGATAAAGCTAGCTGGCAAGCCCTTGGCTGGAGTATGCACAGATCAACCCAGACTTGGTCTGGGGAGATCTGCACTGTTCTAGCTGCCTCGACCCTATTGGTTTGGTAAGGATAAGCCGATTTGGTCTATGACCAAGGGTTAGTGGGAGTCAGGTTGCAATGCCCATTGTGACCCGGGAGAGACAGAGGGTTACTACTGTTTCCCCCAATTCAGTGGCCCGCACGCTGGGGAGGTATACTTAGATAAAAAATCTACTCTGCTGCAGGTATTAATATAACAAAGTGGCCCAAGCCTCTGTCTGTCATGCTTTCATGGGGAGGGGGAAGTACACAGGTAAAGCATTCAATTGATGAGGCATGAACAAAAATGACTTGGAATGTTGAAAGAATGGAAATAGATCAGTTCACTTTCATCTCCATTTTTGGTGCCATACAAAAAAAAATTCAATTTTTTGTGGACAATTAGATTACAATGGTAAAAAGACTTCCGAGGAGGCAATGACAATGTTACACTTGTCATTACATTCTGAATGGAACTACAGGTACCTTTATTTAATAGACCTTGAGAAAGACACACAGCGAGACAAATAATCATTATCTAGAACATAAGACATGCACATACACACAGAGATATTTAACAAAAGCTAGCATGATAGGACGCACCAGGTTTCAAAATAAATAATGCTTTTGAGAAACGATCTGTGGAGTGTAAAAACATTACAAAAAAACCATTTTTTCTGCATAGATTCAAATAGAACATCACAGGGAATACTCTGTTTATGATCTCTGTTTCCCAAGGACTCATTTGAATGCACTTCTATTAATTTCACACTACACAGCGAAAAGTCTTATCCAAAAATATATATACATATACTGCCAGCATGTTCTACCCAAGAGCCCAACAGAAAATATAGTGTAGTGAAAAATATTACCAAAAACTAAATTACACACACAAACCGGCCCCCAATGGAACATAATTTTGGTGTTAAATTTTTTAACATGCTGTGATACGCTGTTTGTAATCTATGACTTCAGCTTCTCCTTACAAACTTTTTTTGTATTTTTCTGGGTACCAGGATATTGATGTTGGCATCCTTCCCAATTATCAACCTGAAACCAACTTGAAAACTTGAAGCCTCTACACAAGGAGTATAAGTCATCCGTCCCTGCAGATGCAAGTATGAAGCATGGAGAGAATTGGCATTGGACTCAACTGAGGCTCCGAACTTATTGACGCCTTATGCTGCCAGAATTAATGTTGGCCTCCATCATACACTTCCGGGTAGTAGCATGGTCCATGGTCCTTGCAGCAACGGTTTATGGAGGTTTTGCTGCTGGTGGTAAGTTGGCAGCTGGGGCATGTCATGGGCCGGGAGAGGAAAAACAGGGCAGGGGAGGGGCAGGGAGGTGTGGAAACTGGTGACACCAAGGTGCACTAAGATCCTCTTTTTGAACCTACCCTGCCCTTTTTCTCTCCTTGGACTGATGCCAGCTACATAGTTGGCATAGATCTGAGGAGACCCATAAACCACCAGTAGATCTATGCAGAAAATACTTTTACTTATCTCTGGCAGGCCTCCTGATTGCCATCACCACCACCATTGGATGCTGTGCACATTCAATCAGCACAGCTGCACTGGAACCGACAGCGGGGGATAGCATTGGATCGTGAATTTCTACTATACCTTCCACAATCCCCAATGACCCCAATTAGCAGGTCTCCAATCAGCCATGCCTGAACAAATCCATAGCGGTGCTCTGATCATTATTCATTCAATTTTAGTCTTATTGGAAACTTTTGATTTATCTTACTTAATAACATATGTACTTGATTAGGTTTCATTTTGTCATATGGAGTTTTTGAATTTTCTGCTTGATGAAGCCATTTCCAGCTATGACATCACTTCAAAATTAATGGCATCACTTTTGGTGGGTCCCAACATACAAGTATGTCCCAGCACGAAAAGGTTTGAGAACTACCACTATAGAATTTCTGAAAGGAAACATCCCTTGCCCTACTGGCAGATGCAAGGACTAAACCCAGAACTTGTGCATACAATGCGTGACCACCATTGAGCGTACCCTGCAATAGACTCTTGATTCTGCCTCTCAAATGTCTGGTCCAGTACTAAAATGCTGAATCAACTCCACAGGAATTTCCTATCTGGTGAATTTCCTAGTGGTATTCCTTTTATATTTAGCAGGGGAAGAGTAATTGCCCCTCTTCACCCCTGCACAGTGTCTTTCTAGTGGCTGTTGCTGGTGGTGTTCTCAATTTTTTTTTTAGATTGTGAGTCCTTTTGGGACAGGAAACCATTTAACTTTATTATTATTATTTACCTGCAAAAGCTTTGTGAACTTTGTGTTGAAAAGCGGTATATACTGTAAGAACTGTTGACTGATTGAAGGGGAACAGGGAAATCATTTTTTTAAATTATTATTCAGAGACACAATTATTAACTGCAAAAGTGTTGCTTGTCAGAAAGAAAAAAATGCTCAGGTTCATCTCGCAACCTACTTTATAATCATGCTTAAAAAAAAAAAAAATTCCTGAGCACTATATATGGAATTACCATATGGTATAAGGCTTCACTTGGTTCTGAAAATGCTTGAATGTTTTGAAGTTAATGGCAAAGATCTGCAAAGTGGTGGAAGGACTGTGGTTTGTTTTAACACTGTAACATTTGCTGTTACCAAAGAGGCACGCCATGGCTCAGTGTTCAAAGCTGCCTGCCAATTTGGCAGTACCAACCAATCAGCATAAAAGCTCCAGCTATGTGACTGATCCTTCTTGATATGCATCACTTCTCCAGTTCCAGATAAATCTGAATTGGCTTTAAACAGATTTCAATCATGTGTGCAAATTTGTTAATTAAGTTTTAAATGTTTGTTACTACCTCTGAGAGTTTTTGTGATTGCAGTAGTTTGGGAATATGAGTAAAGTAGGAAAGAAAAAACCCAAACCGCTACATAAATGAATTTCGTACAAACAGAGGATATTGGAAAAAGCTCCAAGCCAGTCAAACTAAAAGTATATTATAACAAAATAATGGAGCCAAGATGGAAAGAAACTAACATGATCTCTGTTACTTTCATAACATATTTGATTTCAGTCATTCTAACTTTCTTATCTTCCTTTGATAATACAAGAAGTCTCAGGTTTCTCACTACCTGATTAAAAACAGCATGGCAAATAATTCACAAAGCAAAGGGCGCAGGAGATTTTTTTAAAAAATCCATATTTTGAACATAAACATAACCGTATACCAGGTAGAATTTCTCTACAACATAGTTGCTTTTTGGGGGGGAGGGGGAAGTTTGACTGCTTCTGACACAGAGCCAAAATTAATTCTCAATTCTTCTGTGGCTCATCCAAAACAGAGCACATCTCATTAACATTCCATCATAAATCCTCTGAGCTTGAAAGAAAAAAGGAAACAATGGGATAGAATTTGACTCTCAAGTAATAAAGATAGAAGCAGACATTCCAGCACAGTGTCTAATCACAGTTGGCATGATTTATTTACAGCTTTGCAACTCTTCTGTGGCTTAGCACAATATGAAATTGTGGTTTCACTTGTCAGATGCTTTAATAGTTTCAACATCCTCTCCTTGCTATGGGTATAAGATAGTTTGACGCCTAGACTCTTGCTGCTTTTGATTGTTGTGCCAAATGATATCCAAGCCTAAAAGCTAGCAAAGTAATAGATATTCTTCCAGTACCTTAACACAGACCTCCCAAAAACTCTGTCCTATGAGTCACTTGGGAAAATGCAACACATTGGTCACCTGCTCCAGTATAGTACTTTGAGGGTATATAAAGATTATTAGAATTATTACTTCTGGCAACAAAAATACCCTTGAAATTGTTCATGTAAATGGGCCATCCACAAAAGTTGTCCTCAACAATCCCATGAGATACAGGGCACAATCCTGACCTGGAGTTAGGCTGGCACAAGTCCCTTGTGCAGGCCCAGGAGTGTCGCAAATATGCCATAAAGAGTGTTTGCGACTCTCAGAGGCAGGGAGGCCAGCACATGAACATCTGCCACACTCCTGGGTGGCCTAACTCCAGGTTATGCCCACAGTTGGATTTAGTGACATAGGACATCACTTGATAACACTTAAGCCCCCAAGATGCATAACTGGTTCAATTCAGGAGGTTTGTTCAGAATGTACATAGATCAAAACAGCTGGTTCTTGCTGGCCCAATGCAATCACATCTGTTTACAACACAATGGACAAACGACATCTTCATCAAAGCACTAAAGCCATTTTCTGTCACTCGGACATCTGTAACTTCAGTGTCTGTAACTTGGGAACCCAGTGTATTTAAGTACATATACAATAATGAACTTCTGATAAGGGTGAAAGAGGAAAGTGCAAAAAGTGGCTTGAAGCTCAACATTAAAAAAAACGAAGATCATGGCAACCACTCCCATCACTTCCTGGCAAATAGAAGGGGAAGAAAAGGAAGCAGTGTCAGAGTTTATTAATCACCGCAGATGGTGACTGCAGCCATGAAATTAAAAGATGTTTGCTTCTTGGGAGGAAAGCTATGGCTAACCCAGACAACTTAATAAAAAGCTGAGACATCACCCTGCCAACAAAGGTTTGCATAGTGAAAGCTATGGTTTTCCCAATAGTCATGTATGGCTGTGAGAGCTGGGCGATAAGGAAGGCAGAGCGCCGAAGAATAGATGCTTTTGAATTATGGTGCTGGAGAAGACTCTTGAGAGTCCCCTGGACTGCAAGGAGATCCAATCAGTCAATCCTCTAGGAAGTCAAGCCTGATTGCTCCCTGGAAGGACAAATGCTGAAGCTGAAGCTCAAGTACTTTGGCCACCTCATGAGAAGAGAGGACTCTTTAGAAAAGACCCTCATGCTGGGAAAGATGGAAGGCAAAAGGAGAAGGGGGCGGCAGAGGATGAGATGATTAGATAGTGTCACCGAAGCAATGAACATGAAATTGGCCGAACTCCGGAAGCTAGTGGAGTACAGGGAAGCCTGGCGTGCTGTGGTCCATGGGGTCGCAAAGAGTCGGACACGACTTAGCGACTGAACAACAACAACAACAACATAGATGTTGAACACAATTATGACAATGAAAATGCAAAATTGGCTACAGTTTGTGAGAGATCAGCAATAGACAGTTCTATAGACACGTATTGGTAAATGTCCATGTCTTTCCCACCACTTAGGTATGCAATGCATTTAGTTTCTCCTAAACTACAGCCAATCGACAGATATCATTATCATTTTTGTGTTCAGCACATTGAGAGCGCAATCCTAACCTGGCATCAGGTCGGCACACTTAAGCCAGCAAAGTTTGGTTGGCACAAGGGACGCCATAAAGCACATTTGGACCATTCTTGGAGTCAGGGAGGCACACAGGATGTCTGTGTGCTGGACTCTATGACTCCAAGAGTGGTCCAAACATACTTCATTGTATCCGTTTTGCCAGCCAAAGTTTGCTGGTTTAACTGTGCTGGCCTCACTCCAGGTTAGGATTGCACCCTGAAGATGAGCCATTTTAATTTCAGAGGCAAATTTAGCATTTTTTTTTTTAAAGAAAAGGACTACAAAAGCTATACATATTAATAGTTGATTCTCCTTAGTCCCTTCACAATATTTAAGGCACTGCTCAGTTATCCTTTCAGTTCAATGGCCAAGTTACATCAATGGCCAAGTGACTGGTCAGTTACATTTAGCAGATTGCAGCAGATAATCTCTCACTGTTTAAAGCTATGACTGTTGACTGAATTGACAACTCAAAGGCAAGTACGCGCATTTGGTCATTGCACTCACGTAGTGTGGTCAGCCAGGGGTCGATGGTTCTCTTCGCCTGGGTGGATGCTTGCTCCCTTCCCAAGGCCCCACTGGAACATATTAGCCGTAAGAACTGAAGCTGCCGCTACTTGGGCTGAAGGCTGATACCATTCACACAAGTTTCCATTGTCGAAGTCACAAACATCGGCAACTGTTGAAAGAAGAAAAGAATATTGGGGTTATATATAGTAAAGTATACTTTACTCCTGCCAACCTAGCAGTTCGAAAGCATGTAAAAATGCAAGTAGATAAATAGATACCACTTCGGTGGGAAGGTAACGGCATTCCGTGAGCTACAGTGTGTAGTCATGCCGGCCACATGACCACGGAAGCTTGTCCTCGGACAAACACCGGCTCTACAGGCTTAGAAATGGAGATGAGCACCGCCCCCTACAGTCAGTCATGACTGACTTTGGTCATCATGGGAAACCTTTGGTCGTGGGGAAACCTTTACCTTTTTTATAGTAAAGTATAATCAACCTTGAAGACCTGCTCGAGCATACATACATTACAAGCATACTTTAGGATATCCCTTGTGCCAACCAAACTTTGCTGGCCTGACTGTGCCCGACTAACTTCAGGTTAGGATTGCGCCCTTCGTCTGCTCTGTTTACTGAGCACTCAAAATGTACTGAGTTGAAATATGTATTATTTGTTCAGATGCTTATTTTGAAAAATATCAACTGGGTTGTTTTATTTGAACTTCCTTACCAATTCATTCTTTCTTTCATTCATTCAATTCATTCATTCATTCAATAAAATTACATAAAAAACTATTGTGGACTTCCTAGGGTTTAAATCCCAGTACTATCCAGAATATTTAACAAATGCAGAACAAAATAAATAGGTGCAATTTATTGGCTGTTATGGGACCATTAGATCTACCATGTGCCACGCGTAGTAAAGATTTCAGGTTGAGGTTTTTAGTCATGAGCTCTTAAATTAGTTCTGTGTAATTAAGAATGATTATAAAGTAGTTTTGTAGGTTTATTTTATGTATATAACCAAGCTAGATAATTTAATGTCACATATTTACAACTCCTCTGGGCTACGGTAAATGTTCTCTTCCTTTCAAATTTCCATCGTCTTCTGCATGCCAGTGAGTGCACAGGACTTCAGCAGTAATTGGGTGGTTTCTTACATTTCTTAAGTATTTACTTTAAAAAAATGGATATGGAAACCACAATAGAGAAGATGCAGAGAAGAAAGCAAAATTTACAATGTCAAGTCCCAGCAGATTTCTAAAGATAAAGGCACATAACAGTTTCTTCAACTGGAAAAAAAACTGAATAAAAGTATTTTCAGAATAGAAAGGTTTCCCCACGACCGAATGGTCTAGTCATGACCAACTGTAGGAGGCAGTGCTCATCTCCGTTTCTAAGCCCGTAGAGCCGGCATTTGTCCGAGGACAAGTTTCCGTGGGCATGTGACCAGCATGACTATATGTCAAGGTGCATGGAACGTCATTTACCTTTCCACCGAAATGGTACCTATTTATCTAATCGCATTTTTACATGTTTTTGAACTGCTAGGGTGGCAGAAGCTGGGACGGAAGCTCACTCCATTGCGTGGTCTCAAACTGCCTATCTTCTGGTCAGCAAGTTCACCAACAGCGGTTTAACCTGCAGCGCCACCACGTCCCACTTTTTCAGAATAGTGGAGTGGAAAAAATGCATAGAACATTTTTCTATGAACACAGAATAATGGTCTGAATCATGGAAAGGTTAACGTGATTGGGCACAGTAATGATTAGTTTACTCACCACAAGCTGACTCATCAGATTTGTCGGAACAGTCAGGTCGGAAATCACACCTCTGGGTACTATTAATGCATTGGCCTGTAGTTCTGCAGATGAATTCCTGGCCTGTGCAGTTGTTCATGGGAAGTGTCACAGGAATGGATGTGCCTGATGGCGTTGTTGCACCAGCTGGCAAATTTCCTTAAAAAGACAAAGATTGCAAAGAAGCCTTGTGGCTTTGTCAGGTACCATTCTATTTATCTACATACATACCAAATGAATATGTTGTTCTTTGCCATTCCTCTAGTCTTTATTATTTGGCCCAAACCTATTGGGCAATTGCAATGGCATAAATGTCTCGGTAGCAACAGTGCACCACTGCCAAGCATGATGGGGCCTTTGGTGCTAATGGCCAGCAGTTCCAGAAGCCTACCACTGACTGACCAGGCCCACACCAGAGGTTGCAAGGTCAGGGCAGGGGTGGGTCCTAAATGGTGGGCAAGTTTTGTGATGGTGAGTCAGGAGAGGGAGAACCTTGGTGGCAGTCATGCATGCTGGATCCTATCCCCCCTTCCAGGCCTTCCTGGATTCTAATCCACCTTTCTGTCCTCCTCCTGGTCTGGATACTATCCCCCATCCTGGCCCGCTTCCTCTCTTTGGACTTATAGTTCCATTATCATAGTTCCTATTGCTGCTAGGAGTTGTCCACCAAGAATGCATATCCACTGTGCATTTCCTTCCTCCTCTGCTATTGTTCAGCACTCCCTTGCAGCCCTGCCAATCCAGCTACTATGAGTTACCTTAACTTCCACTGAACCAATACGTGGTTTGGAATGAGGGGGCTATGTGGGGCCTCTTCATTCTTCAAAATGCGTTGTTTAAACTCCCTGAGAAACCGCAAGTACAGTCAGTCCTCATTATTCACTAGGGTTAGGTTCCTGGAAATCCTCGCAGATTACCAATTCGCAGATAATAAACCATTGATCCTATGGGACTAGGTGCAAAGGGGTACCTTATCTGCCATCAGAAGAATCCAGCAGAGACCCTCAGGAAGCCAGCAGAATGCAAAAGGAAGGGCCAAAAGATCTCTGAATGCTGCAGAGACCTTCCAAAGGTTGCCGGGGTGTTCAGAGTGGCACCTGCAACCAGCATAGGCCCATTAAACATGTCCGGCTGATACTTCTGCTGGACATTTTAAAGGGGCCAGTGCTGGTCACAGGTGCCATTATGAAGGTCCTTGAAGACTTGGGTGTCTGCATCGTGGATAGTGAAGACAGAGGTACAGTAGCAAGTCTGCCCCTCGCAGATAAGCAAATTCGCAGATAGCAAGTTTGCATATAAAGAGGCCTGACTGTAATTTGCGTGGAATTCATATGCTGATACCAAGCCACAACTGGGCTACACCAATAGCTGTATTCCCATATTCCAACTTACCATTGTAAAGGTCACAGTTCACAAAGGACAGATCATCAATTCCAATGTCTCCAGTGAAGCCATCCCCAACAGTACCCTCCACCAAGATCTACAGAAGCAACAATTAAAAAAAACACCTGTTACTACCAAGAAGACTTCCCCTTCTAATTTGATATTTAATATTCATTTGCCAAGAGAAAAGACCATGTGGCTTAGACTTTTTATGAAGAGTTTAGAGTCATTCTTGCGCATAGACTGTGTTTGTAGAAGAATCTAATCATGATTAACGCTCTCTGGTTACTCATTTTAATCACAAGGAACACTTACGCATTAGTGCGGTTGGCGACACAGTCGGGTGTGAGCCCATTAAAATATCACAGTAATACAGAGTTATGGCAGGATTCTGTGGCTGGTGCCTCATCATTGTTAGTCCATTCAGTAATCATCATTCATCATAGTTAAGAATTCCAGTGATCATCTGGACGAAGCAACATTTTAGGGGAATACCGCCATAATGATCCAAAAAGACTACGCTGCAGCAGCAATGTTATAAGAAAATGTAGTTGGAAAAAATTTTCTATATCAGCAATTCCCAAAGTCCTACTTGGACTTTGGGACTGCACTGTGAGCGCAATCCTAACCTGGAGTTAGGCCGGCACAGTTAGGCCAGCAAAGTTTGACCGGCACAAGGGCCACTCTAAAGCGCATTTGGACCACACTTGGAGTTAGGGAGGATGGTGCACTCCTGTGTTCACATATAGAATCATAGAGTTGGAAAGAACCTAGAAGGTCATCTAGTCCAACCCCCTGCCTGTAGCAGATGCCTGTCACGCCACTGCTTGAAGGTCTCTAGTGAGGGAGAATCCACCACCTCCCTTGGCAATCTAGCCCACTGTCGAACCACCCTGATCATCAAGAAATTCTTCCTGACGTCCAGCCGGAATCTCCTCTCTGCAGTTTGTACCCATTAGTCCTAGTTCTATTGTCAAAGGCAAATGAGAACAAATTTGTCCCTTCTTCCTTATGACAGCTCTTCAGATATTTGAAGAGTGCTATCATATCCCCTCTCAGTCTTCTCTAAGCTAAACATACCAAGTTCCCTCAACCTTTCCTCATAGGACTTGTTTTCCAGCCCCCTGATCATCTTCATTGCTCTTCTTTAAATCTGCTCCAGTTTGACTGCATCCTTCTTGAACTTAAAGGTAAAGTTTCTCCACAACCAAATGGTCTAGTCGTGACTGACTGTAGGGGGCGGTGCTCATCTCCGTTTCTAAGCCTGTAGAGCCGCCATTTGTCTGAGGACAAGCTTCAGTGGTCATGTGACCAGCATGATTGTACGCCAAGGCACATGGAACGCCACTACCTTCCCACCAAAGTGGTACCTATTTATCTACTGGCATTTTTACGTGTTTTCAAACTGCTAGGTTGGCAGAAGCTGGGACAAGTGACAGGAGCTCACTCGGTCGCATGGTCTTGAAGTCTCAACCTTCCAGTCAGAAAGCCCAGCAGCAGCAGTTTAACCTGCAGCGCCACCACGTCTCTTTCTTGAACTCAGGTGCCCAGAATTGAACTCCAGTTGAGGTCTCCCCAAAGAGGACTGACAGTTTATGTTTTACCACTGGAACTTAAAAAATAGGTTTGGGATATATTTGTGTGCAATGACACATTATTTGCATAATAACTTTGTACACTCATAACTCTGAACTTTATTCATATTTTAAACATCCTAAAACCTGCCTTTTTAGCACTTTGAGATAATGTCAGATATTATAACTGTCGCGCCTGTCCAATTTCAAAGCATAAGGTTATGAGATACACTTTTATTGCAGGAATCTTGCAACACTGTTCCAAGCATCGATGGCCCACTGTGGAATAATTAAAACCATCCTATCCTTTTGAACTTAATTAATCTACTACTGCATTTGTTATGAAAAAAAAATACAAGCAAATGGTAAACCGTACTGCTGAAGGAAAAGGCCATTGTCATTTTGGCAACATATGTTACCTATGTTGCATAACCCGATCAGACACATGAAAATGAAACCATAAGTTATTTCATCTTTTCATTTCTCCAAAGATAAGGCTGATGGCACATGACTCAGTGAAACCATTTTTTTCTTCAAAAATGAAAGAAAAGAAGGCTGCTCATTTTTAGTAAATGCTATAAAACAAAGCCTGCCAGAGCCAACCTGTTAAGCACTCAAAATCCCATATAGAACACATTTGGTTAATCAGCCTGAAGCATATTCCAATTACAAGGTTGCAAAGCTATGCTAAAATTAAGGTTGACTCCTGGATTATTGTTTCAAAATACACATCGCTGCAAGTATGCACTCTCATGTATTGGATCGTTCAGATTGCTGATTGGGGAGAAATGTTTGACCACCTGGCTACGGGTTGGACCACCGGTACCCAAACGGGTGGGTCACGACTCACTATTGGGTACCTGAACTGGGCATTCCCCATTGAGGGGAGTAGCCCAGTTAAGGGTGTCCTGAGGGTGCTGCAGTGATTGCGGTGTCATGGCCAAACAGGGATTTTTGCATCTACTGGGGTGGTGGTGGTCATGCTGGCCTTAGGGAGAGTCCACAACGGTCCAGTTCTATCCTCTGTTGGCACAACAGGACTGACAGGCCAATGCTCAATCAACCAAACAAAAAGTATTTATACACCGCTTTTAAACATGAAGTTCCCAAAGTGGTTTACAGGCAAATAATAATAAAGTTAAATGACTCCCTATCCCCAAAGGGCTCACAATCTAAAAAAATGCAGAACGCCACCAGCAAAAGCCACTAGAAAAGACACTGCGCAGGGGTGAAGAGGGACAGTTACTCTCCCCTTGCTAAACAGAAGAGGAACACCACTTGGAAAAGTGCTTCTTGCCCAGCTAGCAGGGGTTAGCAATGCTGTAACTAGTGTTGGATTTGAGCAAATGGGTTTTTTTTTCAGGCTAAAGGAACATTTGTTCTCTTACCCCATGTTGCACCGCAGTCTGCTCAGTGGGGCTACTCGGATCTGTGCCAGCTATTTAACAGGCCCAGAACCAAGTACACCTGTGCTGAGCTTTTAGGCCCCAGATGAGGGTGAGGATGCAACGCAGGCCTTTTTAATTCCAAAACAAAACAAAAACAAAACTAGCAACTTTAGAAGAAATAGGGATTTGTTGGTGTGTCTTTCTTTCCTACACGTACATATAATGCATCTTCCTCCTTTGTTAGGTATTTACCTAATTTGCCTGTTAAGTAAAAGCAGGCTTTGACCATCTCCAAGCCACTCCTGCAAGTTTTGTT
This sequence comes from Lerista edwardsae, assembly GCA_029204185.1. Lineage (NCBI taxonomy): Eukaryota > Metazoa > Chordata > Lepidosauria > Squamata > Scincidae > Lerista > Lerista edwardsae. Next base: position 25,162,091 of record JAJKFI010000009.1, read on the forward strand.
CAAGCTGGATCTCCAAAATTCTTAATGCTGAAGAAGTCAGGAACTATTTATCCTCATTCATATAATAAATGAGATGTGAAATTAGCTTCATGGTAAATGAGTTCCCCAGAGGTTATTATATATAACAGAATATGAGGTTTTCAGGTTTTCAGCCTGCAGATGAATTTGAAAGTGGTCTGTGCTTTGAAAGTGACTTTGGATAGATCTTATACTAAACTAGATGAGAAACCGATCTCATTTGTATCTTTTATGTTGGTAAATATGGCAGAGGAAATATATTTTATTTGGAGTTTTGTAAAACATCACAGAATAAAGACCAGGAAAACAAAATGCCTCAGGCCAAGATGGAGGACTCTGTCCAAGGAGACCTAACACGGCCAATCTCTAGGATCAATGTGATCAGGGTTAATAAGGTTCTACAGCAGCGTTATTCAAACTGTGTTATTCAAACTGCTGGACGCTTGGTGGGACACCTTTTCGGCATGGCTGAATCGGCGGCAGAATCGGGGAGGGGAAAGGATAGGACTGGGGGTTAGGATAGAGTAGTAGATTGCCCGTGTACTATTTTCATAGTCTGTATATCTTTCTGTTTTTGTCATTATGCATTTTTTAATTTTTGTACATTTTTCTTTTTTTTTTAACTAAATGGTTGGAATAGAAACATTCTAAACAAATAAGCAACAATGAATTTGATTAAGCAGTAGAAACGGGTAAATTCACCTATCAAAACATTTTCTTTTCAAGAAAGAAAACTAAAGAAACTAAACTAAAACATATATTTTAAAATATGCATGGCTGCAATGCATGTTGATTGACTGATAGTGCACAAAATAAGAAGTGCAAAAATTGCTTCCGTGGATCAGGAACATCCCACTGTTCTGTGCAGCTGCAACAATCATCTTTCCTCCTATGTCATAAAAGAAAACTCGGGGAAATAAGTAAAATATCATTGTCTGTGTCACACTCATTCCCCACCCACCCATCCACAATGTAATGAATAAGCTTTCATATGGTTAAGTTCATAAGACATCCTACAGCTTAAAACTGCAAAACAGATGCCTCATGGGTAATAAATTGCTAAGTGGCCAATTTCTAATAAGGTGAGGACAAACATTCTTTTAAGTAACACAAAAGCACATGATGAAAAATGAGATAAGTTGTAAGCAGAGATAATAAAATGCCAAGCAATTAATTTTAATCTAACTTTTCAAATGTAAGAAAATTGACTTTACAGTCAATGTCATTTTTCATCAAGTTGTTGCTGATGCCAAAAATAGAGACAATTTTTCATTTTAACAGAGTAGGAATTAAATCAAAGACTTTGTGGATTAGAACTAATTAGAAACCTATTCCTTCTCAATTGTTCCTTCCCACTCTGGATAATAACAAAATATCATTTTGCTAGATCCATTACAATTCACAGCTTTAGAATGACTTATCAATAAAGTACTCAAAATATATTTTCACTTTTCAAAATATTAACTAAGGGCGCAATCCTGACCTGGAGTTAGGCTGGCACAGTTAGGCCAGCAAAGTTTGGCCAGCACAAAGGACACTGCAAGTATGTTTGGACCGCTCTCGGAGTCAGAGAGGCCAGCAAACAGATATGCAACATCCTCCCTGACTCTGAGAGTAGTCAAAACGTGCTTTACAGCGGCCTTTGTGCCAGCCAAACTTTGCTGGCCTAACTATGCAGCCTAATTCCAGGTTAGAATTGTGCCCTAATATAAATAAAAAATCAAGATAACAACATCATCAATCAATCGTATTTTTATACTGCTTTTCAACAAAAAGTTCACAAAGCAGTTTACAGGGAAATAATATAAAGTTAAATGGTTTCTTGTCCCAAAAGGGCTCATAATCTAAAAATAAATAAATAAATACAGAACACCACCAGCAACAGCCACTAGAAAAGACACTGTGCAGGGGTGAAGAGGGACAGTTACTCTCCCCCTGCTAAATATAAGAGGAACACCACTTGAAAAAGTGCCTCTTGTCCAGGTAGCCGGGAATACCTGTAATTGAAGGCACAATCCTAACTGCAGTGGGATGCAGTGGTGGAGTTGTGGCACCCCTGCATCTTGCAGCAACACACACAAAATGGTTGCTGACTGAGCGCTCTATTGGCAGACATGTTATGACAGCACATTACCATTGTCATAATGGCCTACGCAGGACAGACCAATCCTAAAATAAGGTTGGACTGTTAAGTCAGGCAGCACAATTCTGCCCCTTGCATAGCGTCAACGCAATGGTATTAGGTCGACGCCACATCACTAGTGCCGATGCAGGAGCGCCAAGCGGCACCCCCACATTGGCGCTAGAGCTGTCAGGCCGACCCTACAAATACCCTACGGGACAACCCTTCGTCGGCCAAAGCTGGATGGTGGAGGGAGGCTCCGTGCCAAAATGGCATGGGGTATGGCCGGGGGGAGGGAGATTGGGGGGGGCACATGGGTGGGCTTGGGAGGTGGCCATAGGGCCACTTCTTAAGCCCGATTGGGAGGCTGCATGGCCCCAATTCGGGCCACGCAATTTCCTCAGATATGCGCCTGCTATTTAGCAAGTACAGATCCGAGGAGCACATGGGGAGGCTAGAGACTCCCCTATGGTAAGGTTCCAGCCTCTCCTAAGCAGCATCGGATATGGCGCTGGCCCGTCAGCCTCACGAGTCCAGCGCTGCTTAGGATTACGCCCACAATTAGATAGCAAAGCAATCTTTTAATACATAGTACTATTTTTGTTAGTTGATACTAAGGCATTAACACAAATTCTCTTCCAACCAAGAATTTGGTGAAACTATCTATGAACCCGAAACTACCCAAATTTTCCGCACTGATGTAGTTGTGCCAACAGGGTGTACCCCATATCCTGCAGCAGGATGTAGTCAGGTAGGCGAATATTTGTTACCTTACCCTGAGGATATATTGCAGCTGTACCAGTGCTGGAAAGTTGGATATGTATTATGTATGAGGAGGATAGTCAGGGGTTAAGCCCAGCAAGAGGGATGGAAGGGTGGTTAATCACCTTTCCAATCAGGAGACCGGAGCTAGATAATTCCTGCAGTTAGTTAGGCCCGTTGCCTGTGTTCAGTAGTTTGTTCTGTTGTGGTTACAATAAAATGCTCAAGCGACACCTGCTTTGTCTGAGTTGAGTCTGCAAAGAACCTAGTATTTTACAATATGGTCGGGCCTTATGTCTTCTATGAATTACAATGTGTCTAGAAAAAACTTGCCTCTGTAGAATTTCAGAAGAATCTGAAATCAGAAGAGTAGCATTAATAAATGCATATTTGGCTATTTGAGTAGGTTATTCCTTTCAAATACTGAACAATTCTTCGCTCAAATACAACGCAAATTACTGTTGTAGTTTTTCATGCAAAGAATTCCCACTGTCAGCATTTCAGCAAATGTAGTCCAAGATATGTGGATAATGAGAATTGCAAAAACCAGCAGGGGTAATCAACTTAAGCAGTCCATCTATTTAGGAAGAGAACTTTGTAAGAGTCATTAACAGAAGCCTGCAGTGGTTATTGTGGAATAATAGAAGATCAAGAGCAATTCCTCACAATTTGTCAGCTCCACAAGAGGACAATTAACTTTGTTCACAAACATATACAATCGATAGGATTTGGCACAGATCTGAAGTAAATGTCAGTGCTTGATCCTTCAAAACGAATGCTCAGGTATCTGATTATAGGTGTCTTTAATTTCCAAGGATGCTAGAAGTCTTAAGAAAGACGTTTTGATATGCCATTTTGTCATGATACATCACTGCCTGCTTTTTCTTAACGTTTGAAGCAAAAGAAACAAATGTCAGTCAGATATTAAGAACATAAAGAGCCTTGCTGGATCAGGCCAAGCAGCCATCTAGTCCAGTTTTCTGTTCCTCACAGGGCGCAATCCTAACCAATTCTCCAGCACTGATATAGCTGTGCCAATGGGACATGTGCTGCATCCTGTAGTTTGGGGAGGGGGCAGTCACGGAGGCCTCCTCGAGGTAAGGGAATGTTTGTTCCCTTACCATGGAGCTGTATTGCCCTTACTCCGGTTCTGGAAAGTTGGCTAGGATTGCACCCACAGTGGCCCCAGTGGTGGGATTGAGGGGGAACGCGGGGGGGGGGATGGAGTTCCACTTGTTGGAACGTTGGCTGGCTCTGCCCACTCACTGACGTCGGCTGGCTTCTGGCTATTTTTTCTCCGTGTTTTTTTTTAACGTTGTTTTTCTTCTGTTGTGCGCGCGCTCCGCCCCCAGTTCTGCAACATTTGAACTGGAGGCGGCAGGAGACTGGCAGCGGCGGCGGCCCAGCAGCGGCGGCGGTGGCGGGAGACAGCAGCAGGTAGGCCTGGGCTCCCTCCGTGGCATGGCCTGCCTTCTCCGTTCCCCCTTGTTCTCCCCGTCCCCCCTCCCTCCCGCAGCAGTACGAAAGAAGAATGTGGTGGAAGGTTGGTCTAGTTTTTTGGGCTTGCTAGCCCACCTAAAAATGCTCGGATGCCTGCTGAAACTGTTGTGGAATGGTTGGTCTAGTTTTTTGGGTGCCAATTTACAGTTCATGTCATTTTATTGTGTTACAATGACAGCACTTCCTGCTTGACGATGTCACTTCCTGCCACAACATCACTTCCGGCTATGACTTCACTTCCGGTGGGCGGGTCCTGACACAAGTGCCAATCAAAAGTGAGTTCCCCTTGCTAAATCATTTAGATCGCACTACTGAGTGGCCCACCACATGCCTCTGCGAGGACACGGACAATAAGGTACCTTTTATCCTGTTGCCATTTCCTTTCACCTGACATTCACCTGGCTACATCTAATACGCTGAGGTTGTATACAGTTGCATACTGTCAAAGAAATATTCTACTCACTCTGAGAGCAAATGTATTATAACAACACATATCATGAGTTAAGTTGGAATATGCTAAAACCAGTTTCAGCAGCCTCACATTGTTTTATATATCTGTAAAATAAAGCACTTCTCTATTTTTTTAACTCTCTCTTTCCTAAAATCTCCTTTCCTACCTCACAACGCATCAAGATCTCATTCATCAGTTTGCAAACTCCCACGCTCATGGACCAGTGACAAAAAAAACCAGCCTACCCTACTTCCAAAGATGGGCTTCAATTAGGACAAAAAGGTTGAATGAGATATAACTGCCAGAATACAGTCTTGTACTGTGAGGGAACCAAGAGTATTGATCCAGTTCACTATCATCAGTGGGACCAGCCATTGACCTTGCAACTCAATCAGCATATTTCCCTGGCACAAGGCAATTCATTCATGCACCTTCTAGCCAAGATTACAAGCCTGATGAAACGTTCCATATTGTACAGGCATAATCCCAAGCGCCACGCTGCATCGATGCAACATCAGTAGCGCTGAAGCGTGGGAGCAGAGTGGTACCCCCACATCGGCACTAAGGCTCTCAGTCCAACGCTAGCTTTTGGTACAGAGGCTCTTTAGATGAAGATGTGTAGAAATATGAAAACTACTTGACAATCCCAAGAAAGCTTGCAGAGCAGCTACCTGTCTGCATAGGGTTCTACAACCAGGGACGACCTTAAGCCAATGTGACCAATGTTGTCACATTGGGCCCCAACTTAGGGAGGGCCCCGTACCAACACAGCTAGCAAATTGCCTGCAGTAGCAGACAGGATTTCTATAAACTTTAAGGCAGTGGGGTGAGCAGAGAAGCTTTACCTTACCTACTTTAAGGTGAAGCAGAGAAGCTTTACCTTAAGCTCTGCCACTTACCCCTGCCTCCAAACTGCCCAAAATAGGCATTCTGGAAGCAGTTGGTGGTGACATCATCATGTCAACACCTATTTCCAGGTGCCACATACAGCACCACAAGCACTTTCCACAGGAATGCCCCACATTGGGCCCCTGCCACTCCTTGAGCCAGCCCTGTCTACAACTTAGACCTTACCCACTATATCCTGCAGGCGAACAGTACCTCTGATATTCTTGGATTTTGAGGCGAGATGTTCTTTGCTAAACACCATCTATAAAAAACCTGCCATGCTGTCGCATAGTTGACAACCTCCTAGGAGCTAAAATTGTATCTTCCTCTCTGTCATCATATCCTAGGCTTTCAATGAACTCCTTTCACTTTCCAAGCCACCCGGAACTTTTCCAAGTTCCAACCGGAACTTTTGTGGCTGTGGGTGTCCAAGACAGCCCTGTGTCAACAAATCCATCTGTTCCTGTAGTTTCCAAGGCTCCTAAACTGACATTAGAACTAAATTCGGGTATCATGGTCTCCTCGACCATCCCGGTGTCACCACAATCAATTCTCCTTTTAAAGCCCAAAACCTTTTCAACAGCCCCTTTATCAGTTGGAAAGGAGGAAAAGCATGCAGACGTCCCTTTGGCCAACTTGTCCTACGTGTGTTTTTTTTTAATTTGTTCCAGAACAAATGCGCACCCCTAGTATTTGATCTGGTCTACAGAAGTAGAATATTTGTGCCATACTAAGCTAACATTACTGGGATCAAGAAGCATTTAAAATCTGTGCGCCTTATCCAAACAATTACAATACATGCTGATGTGGAACATCCACAAAAGCAAATATCTGAATAATGTTTAGTTGTGAAAAGGGAACTTTTCCAAAGAAAATGTGATCAACAGTCAAACTTTTGGCTTTAAAAAGAGGGGAAAATCTTTTCTACTGTCTCACTATTTCATTTTACTTACAAGCGGATCTAAGACTGGAAGGACCGTACCTGAAATGGCTTTGGACTCCTAATGTGGAGGACTTTCCTTATCCATCTGTTGCCTTGATTGCCGAATGTGTGCCACAGCAGATGTCCCCTTGTATTGCTCACAGTTCTCTGGGAAACTGCCAGCCTGTAAATGTGCTTCCCAAACATATGATAATGGAAGCGAAAAATGCAGCTTTTGTTGCCAGTTGCAAAGGCAGCATTAAATACGGGGCTGAGCAAAGCGGCTCTGTTTTGAAACATCTGTGGCTCTGACGACTCTATGTAGAGGTAGTGCCCCTTGACTGTGCCCAGAGTGTGGTCCTTCATTGGTCCCGTGTTAAGTGTGGAAGTTGGACCCTGTCGTCTGGTCCAGTTGAAGTCATCATCCATGTCTTGCTCCCAGTTGCAGAGACCCAGCTCAAAGTTGCATTGCAGTTCGGGTGCTGAAAGCAGGGAACGTATCAGTTGACAATTGTATTAAAAAAGGTAATCTTTTTAAATCTGCAATCTGAGGGTAAATGTTTACAGATCTTACCACAGTTGTCTTCATCAGATCCATCTCCACAGTCATCAACAAGATCGCATAATAATAAACTGTCGATGCAAGCTTTTGAGCCTTGACACCGGAAAGCATCAGGGCCTTCGCAGCTTAATGCTGGAGGCGGCAGTGCACAATTCTCAAATGTTATATCATCAATTGCAGAGACACCATCATAAAATCCAAGGCTGACTTTATCTAGCGATAATTGAAAGGGCTGGGGGAGGCGGCCCAGCTGAATGAAAGCCTTTAGCCACTGATCTCCTTGATTGTAGTATATCCTCCAGAGAACCGTAGGCTCTTTCACTCCATCAACAAGCAATTGCATTTGCGCTGCTCCAACTGACAACCCATAGTTGTAATACCTGGGTAGGGGGTAGAAGCATCAAGGGCTGGCATAATCAGAATTACAGCACAGTGAACATACAAAGCTGCCTTAGCTAACCGTCCTTCTGATCGGTACTGTGTATTCTAACTGGCAGGGGATCTCCAAGGACTCTTTCTAAGCCTGCATAGTCAAGGTCCTTTTTGACAGAGGAAAGCTGAGATTTGACCTTTAGCATGACACATGCAAAGCATGTGTTCAAATGTTCGAACAGAGCTTTGATCCCTCTCAGTGGCTGAGTTCCTGAATTTATTGCGTGATTACGTCCTTCTCACGAAAGATCAAAGGAACGTTGGAAGATTCTAGGCGCAAGGTTTTAACACATGGCTGGCAGTAAAACACGTTTCATACGTCCTTGTTCATTTTTCCCACTTTGATGCATCAAAGACTACCACAATTTGAGAGACAATGTGTTGGCTAACATGGAGTGTGGCAGCCTCAGCATTGCACATGCTCACTGACGCTTGAGGTCAAGAAGAATTTTACTTAAGAATTACAGGGGAAAGTATCTAAGCCTGGGTGTTTTGGTCACTTACATAATGGGCACCCCCTCCACCTGCCTCCCTACGCTGCACCAACATGGTGCCTGTTGAGATGAGGGAGTTTCAGCCTCCCGTGTCTTCACTGGGGCAAGCTCCTGTTGGCCCGCCAGGTATACTAGATATTGCTGACACAAATCCACATGGAACCAGGAATGCAGAACAAGGTGGGGAAGGAGGTTAGCTTTTGGTGTGCACCACTGCCACCGAAACCATCCCCTTCCCAGTGCAGATCCACCCTCCTCTCCACCCCACTGCCACACTGTCCCATCCATTCCGCCTGCTGCCCATCCGCTACACGGACTTACTGGAGTTTTCAGGACTTACTGAGGAGCAGCCACAGCTACTTGCCACTTGCAACAGTGGCCAGGCTGTGTGCTCTGGCATGTCACCACTTGCAGCAGCCAGAAAGTGCTTCCTGCCACCAGAATGTCCATTCCAGCAGTGTTAGGTGCCATTAGGATTGCACCCTCAGATACATCTTTTGCTCTAAAGCATCTTTTAAACCCTTACTTAGAAGAGATTTGAAGCCTCAAAATCATTACTTGGACTGAGTAGTTTGATCGTGTGAACAGTGGCGTCGCCACATAAGTGCATCTGGTGGCATCTGCACTGGGCTACCTCCTTCTGGCTGCTTTGGGAGGGCAACTACTTTGGGGGTGAATCTTTCACTATGATTCAGTGCCCAGTCCTATCCAATTTTTCAGTGCTGATGCAGCCACAATGCAGGCCCAAGGTAAGAGAATATTTGTGCCCTTACCTTGAAGAGGCCTTTATGACTGTCCCCACTCTGCAGGATGCAGCACATGCCCCATTGGTACAGCTGGATCACCACTGGCAAGTTGGAGAGGACTGGGCCCTCAGAAGGGGCTATGTTGTTTGGGACTACAAAATCTTCTTTGCACTGGGTAGCAAATGGCTTAGCTATGCCACTGCACATAACTGGTAGGTAAAAGGTAAAGGTTTCCCCACGACCAAATGGTCTAGTTGTGACCAACTGTAGGGGGTGGTGCTTATCTCCGTTTCTAAGCCGAAGAGCCGGCGTTTGTCCGAGGATAAGCTTCCGTGGTCATGTGGCTGTATGCCAAGATGCACAGAACACTGTTACCTTCCCGAAGTGGTACCTATTTATCTACTGGCATTTTTACATGCTTTCGGACGACTAGGTTGGCAGGAGCTGGGACAAGTGACAGGAGATCACTCCGTTACATGGTCTTGAACTGCCAAACTTCTGGTAAGCAAGCTCAACAACTCAGCCATTTAACCCGCTGCGCCACTACATCCCTATTAACTGGTAGGTAGCCCTCCTTTATAGTGAAGAACATGACTGTTCCTTGCAGGGAATTGATCAGACTCTCTATTCGCTTTCAGATTCAATCCAAAGGCACGGGTTCCTCTAAGCATAACAATCAAGCTTCGTTCATACCAGAAGGTCATGGTGCAGCCTGATGCTGCCTGGCTGAATTTTGGGCTTCGTAGCTGTGCAACCTGTGAGATGCTGCTCCTGCTTTGCAGAATGAACATAAAGTGACCTATGAGGAGGAAAACAAACACAAAAGAACCACAGATACCTTTTGATTTACCTGTGCAGGAAAAGGGACACCCATCATGCATTCATCACCCCTTTCATTATTATTATTATTATTATTATTATTATTATTATTATTATTATTATTATTTATTGAATTTATACCCCGCCTATTGCCCAAATATAAAAAACTTAACATTAAAAACAATTTAAAACAATATTAAAATACAATAAAACTAAAACTAAAACAACAGAATTTAAAACAAGCCATGTGGATCATAAATTATAAAAAGTATAACCAGCCAGCCAGCCAACCTGTCAACAGTTAAAAGCTTTTTGAAATAAAAAGGTCTTCAGCCCCTGCCGAAAAGTTAATAAAGAGGGGGCAGTTCTCAATTCGAAGGGGAGGGTGTTCCAAAGTTGGGGGGCCACCACTGAAAAGGCCCTCTTCCTGGCCGCCGCCCCTCTCACTTCTCCTGGTGGCGGCACAGTCAGAAGGGCCCCCCCAGATGATATAAGAGTACGGGTAGGATTATATGGAAGGAGGCGGTCCCTTAAATACCCCGGACCCGAGCCGTAAAGGGATTTATTGGATTTATATGCCGGTTTTCTAAAATTCAAAGTAGTTTACAAATTTTTGTTTAAAAAAACCCTTTAAAATAACATATTAGAATTGAAATTAACTAAACAAATTAAAAATCATTAACATGCTTTAGAAGTGCTCTATCAGAACAAAATCAATATATTCCTTGCATACCTTTGGAATGGTTGTAGGTGTGATCCTGGGGAGGAGCTTGCTTCTGGAAGGTAGGGGGAAGATCACTTGTGGAGCTCCTTATCCAGTCAAATGCATCTGCATTGGCTGTTTCTACCCAGCCACAGCTGTCTGTTTCAAAGTCACACGTAGCAGCTAAAATTCCAGTAGAGATTTCTGTTCAGTTTAGCATCATGCTATCAAACAAAAAAACCAGTCTATCCAATACCCTATCTATCAGCCAAACAGGGGGCACACATGGAGTAACTGAAACAAGAGGAAAATAGCGCCTCATTCTGAGAATTCCATTCCCCCCCCCCAAAAAATTAGGCTCTAAACACACTGTCTATGGCTCTGATCTTTTGACAAGTCATTTCCAATTTTAGTTTTAATCTAAGAAGGAGCTGCAACGCTATAAGGAAACATCAATAGCGACTCTGAGCAAAAGTGATTTGCCTTTTGAGTGGTTTGTCTTAATTAACCGATCCTTCTAATGAAATAGCAGAAACCCAGCTATAAGGCTATTGACATCTACATTTAAAGATCCTTAAGCATGAATTACAAATCAATGTTGTTTTCACTTACAGCACATGGCTTCATCACTGCCATCTGGACAATCAGGTGTGAAATCGCAAAACTTTTCAGATGAAATACAGTTTCCATCCTTGCAGTGAAAAAATCCAGGTGGGCAATAAAAGGATGAAGGGCTAGAGGTCTCCAGCTTTGCTTCCCCTTCAACAGATAATGTTTTTTTTCCACAACTCAGTAGATAAAACCATTTACCATATACAGAACATATCTTTTATAACTCTAGACAGAGAAAAATATGGGGCATTCTCCTCATTTTACATATCACCCAAATCCGGTGGTATTTGCAGAACTAGGTGCTCAAGAGGTACTGAAGAGCCTACGAAGGTTACACATTAGAAAACTATTTGTAGGGTAGCGTCTTCCTGGTCAGCCTCAGAAAAGACTCAGGATGCAACCCTAACCAACTCTCCAGCACTGACATAGCTGTGCCAATGGGGCATGTGCTGCATTCTACAATGGAGTAGTAACGGAGGCCTCCTCAAGGTAAGGAAATGCTTGTTCCCAGGGTTGCATTGTCCTTACCCAATGCTGGAAAATTGGTTAGGATTGGGCCCTCATATTCCCCTTAAACATAAACATTTCCCCCCCCTATCATCATCATATTATCATCATGGTCTCATGATGGCTAATGTTTTCATAGTCCCATGTTGGTAGCCAATCAGTAGTGTCCCTGGAGGAGGGGGCGAGTTGCTAAGTTTTGCAAGGGTCCTTACTTTGCCATGTAAACTGCTCCTCTTCCTCCCCATCGCAGCCAGTCCTCACAGTGAAGGCAACACAATTGCATTGCTTACTGGCTACTAAGGTGAAGGAGAGGAGCGATTTAAATGGCAAGGTAAGGCGCCTTGAAAAACTTAGCACCCTGCCCCTCCCCAAGGACACTACTGTAACCAATGGTTAACGGGCCTTACGACTCAGGGCCTGAGATTCTTAGAATCCATAGCAGTTACCGGATTCTCTATCGCATGCCAAATGTGCATTATTTTATCACTGGAAAATGAGGCCCCGATCCTATCCCCCACCAGCAGCACTGATGGAGCTGCACCAAAAATGTTTGTGCTGCATCCAGCAGTGGGGGGACATGATCCGAGGACAAATGGAAGGTTAGTGTAAAACATTTATACACACCTCTGCATAATTTATTATTTATTATTTATTTATTTAATTTATATCCCGCCTTTCTGCCCAATGGGCACCCAAGGCGGCTTACAACATAAAATACAATAAAATTACAGTGTATAACAATAGAAGACAATAATTAAGAACAATATTAAAATGATTTAAAATTTAAAACATTTATAACATTTAAAAGGAAGCCCCGTGGATCCTAAAAGAGAATATAAAAACCAGCCAGCCCTAGAACTGCCTACGGGTCTCCTCAAACATACAACACCTCTTTTGGTGCCATGTTTCCAAGGAGAAAAAAGTAGCAGGTAGGTTTAAAATGGAGGGGATAAAACCTGGCATGTACCATTGCCACTGGATTCACCACTTCCTGCTTCCTCCCTGCCCTGTTTTCCGCCCCCTTTCTGCCCAGTTCTGTCCCCAGCCCTCCTACTCTCTCCTCCTCATTTCCTGTCCCAATTTCCTGTCCATTTCCTGTCCCAATCACTGACTTAACAAAGCTGTGGCACTGCCTCCTCTTGTGGCAGCACTCACAAAATGGCTGCCGACACATCACTGTGCGCCATTAGCGCCATTTTATGAGAACAGAAGAGTCTTTCACTGGCGTAATCCTTCCTCCTGACAGCCCATTCAAATACAGTTTGAAGAATCTGAGTTACCTGTTGCATAGTTGTAAGGATGCAACCTCAACAATCAAGTGTACCCACAGAAAAGCATATATGTCCAACAATCAAAGCATCTAACTCAAATGAAGAACCAAAACACCAGAACCACAAAGTTCCATAAAGGAGTGACAGCAGCAACTAAAATACCGTGCCTAAGTAATGTATTTTGGTGAAAGCACTGATAAGCAAATGGAGAAAGGCCTATTTGGCTCCACAAACTGCTCTGCAAACACTGCTTTGCTCTTACCTTCTTCTGAAGTATTGGAGAGTGATTTATAATTAGTCACACATGCCTTTGCCATACTGATGTCATCCACAGCAACAAAAGCTTTGGCTGATGGAACAGTGGCTTGTAGAAGGATCTGTAAAACCGATTAACTAATCTTATTATAGATGACATAGACACATGGGTATTTTATATTTTAATATGCTGTTCATGGAAGTGGCACTAGGCACATTGTTGCTGTTCGTGGGCATTTGGCAACAGGATATTATGCAATATAGAACCCACCAATATAGAACCCACTATCTAGAGGGTTCAAAAGGTAGAGCTGCCATTAAGCCTGAAGATAACATCCAAAGGATGCCAGTTTGAGACAACTGGATGCTTCCATGAGCAGCGAGACTTCAAGAAAGCGACAGACAAACTGAGCTGTTCCAGTGGCCCATTGGTGAGAGAGAAGGAATCATGCCAGCTGCTCTTAGGTGAGAGAGAAGACGCTGTTTGTCAATCAATGTGGGAGACAACTGTGGCCAGAATGAGACCAGACTGTGAAAGATCCATCTGAAATGTTGTTCTTGAAAAATTAGAACTTCTTTATTATAAAAAAAAAACAACCCTTCGAAGGTTATAGAAAACCCGCCTATTGTGAACCACCTTGGATTAAAGTCAGAGGAGCAATCCAAAGACCAAGAAAGGCGATATATAAATACTGGTATGGTATTATTATTAGATCCGCTGCCATAAGTCTCCATTGGACTGGGGAACAGGTTACCCGAGTTACATGCCTTTATTCTAAGGGCAACAGTGGTTGCAGCTCAGTTTAATTCAATCACAAATTCATCTCTGCCGTCTCTGCTGAAACCAATAAGACATTTTCACATGAGAAATAATATCCAGTGCATTACTGTAAACACATAATGGTTGCCAACTAATAAATAAAGTCATCTTTTATGCTGGGGTCACTGGAAGGCTACAGTTTGTGCTACTGAGAAATAGCTCTTTGCTTAAGGAACTCATAAAAGTGACATATGGCTGAAAGACAATGCTTAAAAACAGAAGCCTCTCATGTGCTATAAATATTTATAGTGTCCTGGATGAGGCTAAGTGGGATTCTGCCGGAATTAAGCTTTCATGTGTTTGGGGATGATTTTCATGGTGTATTAGTTCAACTAAAAAAATCCATGTCAGAATTATAGGAAAAAGAAACTACTGTCATGTTAGTAAAGACATCTTAAGAATGTTGATACATTTTGCCTATAGGAGGCAATAGCACTGTTCTCACTGTTGGGAAAACAACTTAACAGTCCAATTCTATGCAGCCATCATGCTGAGATGGCAGGGCCACTGGTACAATGTCTGCCAATTCCAATGCACCATCCTGGTGGAGAGGCCAGTTGAGGGAACAGGTGTGTGTTCTGGCTGCTGCATTGCCCCCACGGGACTTCTCTGGGCTACACCAGCTTGGGGGCTAAATTGATGGTTCGGAAAGAAGGCTTGAGCTGTTGCAGACATTTACTTAGAACAGTGGTCTTCAACCTTTTTCATGCCGTGACCCCAATATATAATGTTTGAGACTGGAGACCCCACTGTCAATCCCGCACCCTCCCAGGACACTATACGCCCACTCCCTGCTCCCAGCACTGTTCACTGTAACTAAATATTCTTATTAGAGAGACCAGAAAAAGTTACCATTAAGCCTGGCAGTAGTGGAAAGCTAATTGAGCACAATTGCTAAGCACCTGAGCAGGACTGGGACACAATCTCCTGGTATCTGAATACACCCGATGCCTGGTACACCAGATGCCTCCTCCTTAAACTTGTGGTGCTCTAGTCCAGTTGTCTTCAACCCATTTCATTCCCATGCCGTGACCTCACTGGGGTCCCAACCCCAAGGTTGAAGAACACTGGCTTAGAACATGCATGGAAGGTTGCCTCAACATCAGTCTAAGCTTGGGATGCTCTTGCATCCCAAATATAAGAGAGCTGGAAGGATTAAACAAAGGGGCGATCAAGCACCACCCTTGTGATGAAAAATGAACATAAAAACCATCACTAAATTGGGACATTAAAAATGTAAATTGAGGTATGCATGTATGGAAGAAACTAGTGGTGCTCAAACCTTTTCGACTGGTGGCTCCTTTGACCTGCTGGGCCATAGGACATGGATCCCCATTAGGGCAACAATCCTATACATTGTATAGGGCAGAGTGTTTTTTGCAGTGATTCTGCTGCCACCCTGGCTGGTCTCTGTGACAGACTGAGGAGCCATGGCTCACAGTGTGGGGACCACTGGAATAGACAATTGTTATAATCAGTGATGTCATCTGGTAATGAAGATCGGGAACGCTGGGCAGGACTTACACGTGATTGGCTGCCCGTCCGTTCCGTTCCACGGCTGCCCTGGCCTCGGTGGGGCGCCTGCTCGCCGGGGGGGACGGGTGGGGGGCGCGCCGGGTGCCTGGGTGAGCAGCGGTGGAGCGCACCAACCGAGGGCAGCCCCCCCGAGGCCAGGGCAGCCGCAGAACGGAACGGATGGGCTGCCAATCACGCGTAAGTCCCGCCCAGCATTCCCGATCTTCATTACCAGATGACATCACTGGTTATAAATATATGCCCTGCCTGTAAACTTCCCTAGGTGCCATGCACAGTTTGGTCTGGGTTATCCTTGAAGTCCTGTCTGGCATGAACTAATTAGTAAAATGGAGAGAAAAACTACCTTTACAAAAGAAGACATTGAACGTCGAAAGGTTACCTGACAGCATGCAGTACAGCTAGATGGTCTGGTAAAGACCAGGCTGCAGACCAGAGAACTGACAGGCTTAGTGTTTGCCACAGGTGAGCCAGTCACATAAGCAAATGTCCCTGGAAATTAAAAAGGGAAATGTCAGAAACAGATGCAGAGCACTCCAATACATGTTTACCAAGAAGCAAGCCCCATGTGATAATGGAGCTTTACTCGAAGTAAGTGGACAGCAACTTTAAAGCACAAGTCTATGCCTGTCTACTCAGAAGTAGGTCCCACTGCATTAAATGGAATTGACTCCCATGTAAGAGTGTATAGGATTGCAGCCTTAGGGCGCAATCCTAACTTGGAGTTAGCCCGGCACAGTTAGGCCAGCAAAGTTTGGCCGGCACAAGGGCCATTGTAAAGTGCATTTGGACCACTCTCTGAGTCAGGGAGGATGGCACACATCTGTGTGCTGGCCTCTTGGAGGCAGAGAGGTCCCAATATACTTTATGGTGTCCCTTGTGCTGGCCAAATTTTGCTGGCCTAGCTACAGGTTAGGATTGTGCCCTTAATGGCTTAAAAGAGGAATGACATGAACATCCCTTTAATGCGTTTCATGGGTACACTGATAGATTTTAAATAGAAGACTGGCATTCTTTCCCATTTTTGTTATTTAGTCGCTAAGCTATGTCCGACTCTTCGCGACCCCATGGACCACAGCACACCAGGCTTCCCTGTCTTCCACTAGCTTCCTGAGTTAGCCCAATTTCATGCTCATTGCTTCGGTGACACTATCTAACCATCTCATCCTCTGCCGCCCCCTTCTCCTTTTGCCTTCCATCTTTCCCAGCATGAGGGTCTTTTCTAAAGAGTCCTCTCTTCTCATGAGGTGGCCATTTAAACCCTGCTAATAAATGCAACTATTTCCATACAGTGACACCCTTTCACGTTTCCGTAAAGGGTTTGAAGGAGGTTTCAGGGAACAAAATTTCCCGTCTCTGAAAAGACATTTTCTGTTCTCAGGCATCCAGTAGGTACATTTGTCAGATTCCCTTGTCAAACTGTCAGCATACATTAGCAGTCGCATGTTACCCGTACTGCAAATCATGGGAGCCAATGACACAGGCTGCATTTCTCCCAAAAGGTCCACAGGCTTGACATTGCTGTTTCCGCCGGTGGGGAAGAAAGCTTAATTAAAGATCTAATCTGGAGACCGTCAAACTATCTGCCTTTACTTTTGCACCGCAACAGATAGGCTGGAGGCAGGAAACGATAACATCTTTGAGAATTTTGAGAGCACAGCATTTGAGATGCTGTTGGCATTGCCTTATGGCAAGCTGTCACAGCATCCTAAGACCAGTCTATTAAAATTACAGGAGAAGGACAATGCTCGGGACATACAGAGAACATTCCATACACCTAAGTCCAATGGACTTCAGAGGCATTTAGGATTGGTAGCTCTCATTCCGGAGAACCCAGGGAACTGGATGCCCCTCAGTACAAAATGAAAGTCCAGATGAACATTCTGGTATTCTCCTGGTACTGCACCTGTTAGTACAGTTTGCGTTCTTTTCAACAGGTTTGCAACAACAACGGAGGAAAACACTATAGCATGACTCACCTTTAACGCTGTGAGTTGTGTGATCTTTTGTAGGAAGCCCAGAATCACCAGAAGCCTCTCCATTCATGATGTTCCACTGTATATCATCTGTGCTTAGCATCTTCCATTCACAAAGGTCAGACTCAAAGTCACACACAGTGTAATTTGCTATTTAGAACAGAAAAACAAAAAGGACCAAGGGGAAAAAATCTACTTCTAAACAATTTACGGGAGACATCTCTAAATTATTCTCTAAATTAATGTCTCTTTAAAGAGTGCAATCCTAACCTGGAGTTAGGCTGGCACAGTTAGGCCAGCAAAGTTTGGCCGGAGCAAGAACACCGTAAAATATGTTTTGACCACCCTCAGAGTCAGAGATGCCAGTGCACAGATGTGCGCAATCCTCTCTGACTCCAAGAGTGGTCCAAATGCGCTTCACGGTGTCCTTGTGCCAGGCAAACTTTGCTGGCCTGTGCCAGCCTAACTTCAGGTTAAGATTGCACCCCCATTTGTATTTTGCATTAGATTCAAATCCAAAAGCATTTCCTCTGAATTAAACTACCCACTATGCTAGAAGTGCTCTATTTCCAACTCCAGTACACAAATCTAAGTTCATAATTGATCTTAACTTTAAGAAGAAGATCTGAGGGCTGGTCTCCTAGCCAATAAGTCATTTGATATGTATATACAAATCTCTTTTGATTGCTGTAAAATGCTCACTGTTTCCAAAGCGAAGTCTATTCTGAACAGCACATAAAAAGTGATTTAAAATTGCAGTTCACATTATCTGAAGAATTGGAGATTAGCCCCATGTTGGTTTTATATTGCAATGTTCTCTCTTCCAATTCACTAGATTTAAGACCAACAAAGTTCTGACTACTGCCAAAAATAAGGCCCAGATCTTGAATCCCACATAGCAAGGAGCTTGCCTGGAAGCTTGCTGGAAGCTTGCCTGGAAGCTCTCCCCCCCCCCCCCCCCCTGATGCAGGAGTTAAGCTGACATTTCCTGATACCAAGGAAGATGTACTCTGTATATGCTCAGTGGCACTTGCCCCTTTAATTTCTTTCCCCATCTCAGAGTAAATAAATACATGGCACTGGAAATAGTTTCCAGGGCAGGATTAAACTACAAGGGAACCTTGTGCAGAAACCTAAATGGAGCAAATTCTGACACACGCTTCGGCTCCTACAAAATAAAGCTCAGTAATGATACACTGACCCCACTACACAAAGCATGGTCCTTCTGTTCCTTGTGCAATGCTGACTTTTAGAACTGAAACAACCTATTGTCTGCCTGGAATGATGCAGTTCTATTATCAGAAGAGCAAAGGCCTCATGTAAGGTCCAGTCCAATCAGTGCTCCCCCACCCGAGCTAAACAGGCTGTGTCAAGTCTTGCTTGAAGTGGGATGCTGAGAGCATTCTAGGAAACATTCCAGTCTATGCATTTCAAGCCAAAGAACACGTGTGATTGAAGAGGTTGTCTATTCCTTGTTACTCTCTCTGTGCTTGAACCTTTGACTTGAACCCTTTCCACGGAGAAGTTTGTGTACTTGTTTCACGTGGCTGCCCTCTTCTTCCTGCCCTCATTCTGCTCTGCTCAAAAATGTACTCCTTGAATGGGTGTGCTCGAGTAAGTGGTATGTGGGGACTCGAATCCTGGATGCAGAGGTTCCTAGAAGCTCTTTGGCTTTGCCCCTTTGCTACTGGTGCCACTGTAACATCGGTAGGAGGTGGGATGCTGTGGCATTTTTGTGCCATGTTGTGCTTGTTTGTGTGCAGTGTTATTGGGGCACCTCTCTGTGGTAAGGGGCGGTGTCTGTAATTGTGTTGCACATTCCTGTTGGATAGCAGAAGGGTGCCCACGACAGTGTTAGCCACTCACCGACCCTCCGCTTGGTCCCATCCACTGTTCAGTTCAATCTGGCAATGCTTGTTTGGCTCCCCGTGATGGGAATGATTGGATGCAGTGATTGGCTCCTTGGGCATCACATGGTTGATGCGCTGCTTCACGGCAATGACAGAGATGTCACGCGGTTGACATAATTGCCTTTTTCGTCTCTGGATTGTTTCAACGGACAGTGCAAATGACTCTCCATGCACCTACAGTGCAATCCAATGCATGGCTACTCAGAAGCAAGTCCCACTGTGTTGAAAGGGGCCTACTCCTAGGAAGGTGTTGTGGGATTGCAGCTTGAATCTGTTTGGCATGGTATCATCTTTGAACCGAACTAACTTACCACAAGCTGCTGGACTTTCATCACTTACATCCCAGCGATCCAAACGGAAATCACAGGCCAAGTTGTTGTCAATGCACTGATCACCGGAACAGGCAAATTCTCCAGGAGAACCAACCACAGGCAGTTCTGACATCGAAGGATCGGCACAATGGAAATTATCCAGACAAACTGAGCTTGTCTTGCTTTCAACTGCTCCTTCCAAGAGAAGCTGAGAAAATTGTTAGCATGTTAGAACTATGTTACTCTGCCTCAGTGGAAGGAAGGAAGGAAGGAAGGAAGGAAGGAAGGAAGGAAGGAAGGAAGGAAGGAAGGAAGGAAGGAAGGAAGGAAGGAAGGAAGATTTCAATTTTTGCCTCAATGGTTCACAGGCTCCTAAAAGTTGGGAACCCTTGGTTTAAAACAGTGGTGTCCAACATAAGGCCCAGGGGCCAGATGCGGCCTTCGGAAGCTCCTTATTCAGACCTTAGGGTCTCCCAGCACCACCATCAGCTGCTGAGCTGTGCTAAGGTGTCACTGCTGAAAGGGCAGTGGAGGAGCCCAAATCTTGAAAATATTATCAAGATTGCTAAGTGAGGAAAAAAAGTGCCTATTTTTCTCTGGTTGTGACCTGATTAATGACATCACTTCCTGCTTAGTGACATCACTTCCAGCCCTCAGGAGGCATCATAAATCATAAAGGGCAGAAGATTTAGCCGAGAGGGTTAATGCCTCCGTTTGCCCGAAGATAACAACTAAAGATCTCAAGGTCGTGAGCTCGAGACTCCCGGAAGTCTGTGTGAGCGGCAGACCTTGCAAACTGCGGCTGATTAAAAGCTGAGTTTCAGCTGCCTCGTGGGAGGAGGAGTGTGCTGAACACAGCTGCATCTCTGGTGAGAGCAGGGAAGCCTCATCAGCCAGCAGACGACAGATGGGTGGCTAAAGAAAGAAGGCTAAATCTAGAAAGAAAGATCTGTTTGAATGTGGTTCTTGAAAGATAGAACATTCTGTAAATTGTAAAAACCTTCGGGTTTGTGAAAAAGTCTGCCTATGTAAACCGCCTTGAGTTGTAATCATTAGAGAAATCTAGTGACTTTAAGAAAGGCGGTATATAAATACATGTATTATTATTATTATTATTATTATTATTATTATTATTATTATTATTATTATTATTATTATTATTATTATTATAAATACTATTTGGCCCACTATATGAAATAAGGGTGGTTTAAAGGAATCTGCAGGATCTCTGGGTTGCATCTGACAATTCTGACAGGAAAATCTCTTTGAAACTTCAGAGAAAAGATCTTATTCAATTCAATCCTTAACATTTGATTGCTTTTATCACCTGGACTCCATATCACACTAGCCAGCCTGTTAATCAGCTGCTAAAGTAATTCACTAATCAATTTTAACATGAATCAAGAAGACATGGACTTTTGCAAACTATTATAATTTCAGCACACAAACCTGTATGCATTTCAAAATTGAATTCAAAGAACAAAGAAAGAAAGGGAAAATTGTAAAGTCATATGGTTTTGTTATGCTATAATTGATTTGTTGTAAGAAAAATGTGGGGGGGGCACAATTCACGCAGCAGGTTACAAAAGCACCCAGGTGTGTTTATAGTTTTTTGAAACTCCAATTTCTAATGGAGAGCTTAATCCTGTTGCAGCAACGGTGCACTTGTCCAACAGTAGCAGCTGGTTGGATGCATTCAAAAGGGAAGATCAATTGGAGTTGCTGATGGCAGTTCCAGTAGTTGTCACACATCAGATGACTGCACTACTTAGCTTTTGGAGTAAGAAGAGCCACAGACAATTGGGGCTTCTAAGGGGAAAGGAGCTAGTCTAGCCTGAAGAGGAACAAAGTTATTTTCTCTGCTATTGTGGAGAACTCTGGGTCTATCAGAGCATGAATCAGGGTTCTGTGAACATGGCTGGCCAATTCTCATTAGGCTGCCTTCCCCCTCTCTTTCCAGAGACCTGTCTTTCTAGATTGACTGTCAAGTCCTTGGAGTGCTTGCAAAAGCTGCACACTCACTGAATAGGATTCAAGTGTACCTTGCATCCAGGGAGCTTCCCTTTTGTGCCTGGGGACTCCTCCATTCATAGGGGAGATAAGAATGGTAAAGCCCTTGTACACAGGAAAATCCTCTAAATCAGTGGCTCTCAAACTTTTTCCGCACCAGGACACTCTTTTTAGATTTTTAGATTGACAGTCTTTCCGGGACCCACCATAGGTGATGTCATGGCTGGAAGTGCTGTCACTGTGACGCCAGAGCCTGCTGCTTTCTTGAGAATGCAGCGATGAGTTGGGTTATTCCTCAGCCATTTTCCAATACCAAAGTGAATCAGGGTGCAATCCTAACCTGGAGTTATGCCGGCACAGTTAGGCCCGCAAAGTTCGGCTGGCACCAGAGTTTACGGTGGCGAAGTGCATTTGGACCACTCTCGGAGTCAGGGATGATGATGTACATCTGTGTTCTGGCCCCTCTGACTCTGAGAGTGGTCCAAACATACTTTATGGTGTCCCTTCTGCCAGCCAAACTTTGCTGGCCTAATTGTGCCGGTCTAACTCCAGGTTAGGATTGCACCCTCAGAAAGAAAAAAGCCTATTTACAGTCTTGACACAAGCAAAACAACCACACAGCCCTCCCCCTTTCCAGCATCCCATCTTCCCATATTTTCAACATGGCTGCTCTAGGTGCTTTGCAACCCACCTGAAATTGGCTTGCGACCCACTGGTAGTTCCCGACCCACAGTTTGGGAACCACTGCTCTAGATGCTTAGCTTCTTCCTCAGATTTGAGGTGCTTGCATTCCTTTGTCTTACCTTGAATTTTCCCCGTTGTGCTGGTATCCGTATTTCTGCTTTCACCCACTCATTGTCAGTTGGTGCACTGGCTTCCCACAGCACCATTCGTTCACCCTGGCAGGAACACAGCATAGCATTTTCAAGAAAATGCCATGGGTGTGACAAACATTCCGAATCTTCCCACAATCAAACACGTTTTCTATCCCATCATTACTGGATGGCAAAACACGGTTATCTGTAGTTATTTGTTGTATTTACTACTCTGATTGCAAAGGACTCAAGGGATGACAAAGCATTTATAGTAATTAGGCATAATAATTAAGCGATTATCAGGAGAGATCTATATAAATGTTAAATGAACTGCAATGCAAAGTTACGAGGCATAGAAAGAGATACATGTTTTTCCCTGAAGCACAGGTTTAATAGGGATCTCCCTACTCTCAATGGCAACACTGAAAAAAAGAAATTAGAAAACTAAATTTCTGCGTGAATAATTTGCTGTTGCATATCAGGCTTAGCTCCAGGTTCTGATTTTATTCTACTGGGGAATGGCTCTAAACACAAGCCCTAATCCTAGCCTCCCTTCCTAACTCCGTCTTAACAAATTTCTGAAATGCTTCACACTGTGAACATGGATTGTCCCATAGCTAAATGTGATGCCTAGACATAACAAAAAGCATGTTTACATGGCTTTTTAAACATGGGGGGAAATGCCATGGAAGATGGAACTATTTTCCATAACAGCTACTGAGAAACTCCATGTTCAGAAACTAAACCCTTGAAGAATCCAAAGACGGGGGACAAAGAATTGTCTTCACCATTCTGGACTGTATGAGTCTCTTGACATCAATGATTTGAGCTGCAACTGACGTTAATATCAGAAGGCCTGCAACAGATAATATCAAACAGAAGGCCCTCACCAAGTCCTTATTATGTATTGCAGGCTTGCCCAATCCAAAAGCCTTATACTGCCTGCCAATTACAAGAACTAATGCTGTATTTCAGTGGTTCTCAGACATTCTAGACTGGGACCCCACTTGTGTGAGGACCCACTGGAAATGATGTCATAGCCAAAGTACCATCATCAAGCAGGAAGTGCCATCACTGGGGTATAATAAAATGACACTCCTGGAATGCAAACAGGCACTCTTGGACCGAAGCAATTGCACAAGCATGAAATATCCAACAGAAAGCAAGATTAGGACAAAATATTATGTAAAAGCACTGAACTAAAAACAAATTCTTAAAAAAAAGTTCACTTGAAAATTTAATATAGGAACATAGCAAGAGTAAGGTCTACAACAGGGGTCAGGGAACTTTTTTATCTTTTACCCCAAAATATATTTAGATACTCCAACGTTCCCCCCCCCCAGAACAAAAGAAAAAAAATTACATATTGGAACCCATTGCTTTTTATTTGATTAATTAATGAGCTTAATTAATGCTATGTAAATATGAAGTTGTAAAGGGCGGAGCAAAACAAACAAAACAAAACAGAGCCAGCCAGCCAGCCAGCGACAGAACCGGAACGGGGATAATGGATGGTTGCGCTGCCAAGACACAGCCGGGCATGCATATAGATTCATATGCATGCCCGACTGTGTCTCGGCAGCACAACCATCCATTACCCCCAGGAATTTCATTTTTACCCCATTTGGGGTAATTTACCCCTGTTCCCTGACCACTGGTCTACAACATTCAAGATGGCTTATCCCAGCTTTCTGTAACCCACCTGACATCAGGTCCCAACTCACCAAGTGAGTCCCGGCCCACAGGTTGAGAAATACTGCTATATGTATCTGTTGTGCATCAGGCATGATGCCTTAGCCCTACGTGTACACAGAACATGGTAGCTCAGTAGGCTAGATCCCTGGGTCAGATCCTGAGGTTCCTGTTTCAAATACCAGAGTTTGTTTAAGCTTGAACAGGAGAGGAGTTACCACATCTGACAGCATTAGTGTCCTCTGGCTACTATGCACATAGAAGAGAATGTGTTGCCTTTGTGCACCGACAGTTCCTTCAATTTGTACGCCCAATCATTTACAGGCTGAAAAATCAATTCTGCATCAGTGTTCATGTAGTTTGAAGGCCTGTAAAGGTGGTATTAGTTTGGGTAATGTATAGACTAATTCTTTAGAAATTGGAATGACCCCCGAACCATTTCACCTAATTTCTAAAAAAACAGGAGAAGAAAAAGGGGAAAATTGCATTGTATAGAATGAAGCTATTCAATTACCAAATGGTATTTTCAGTATCTAGATTGTGGCCAAGCTGAAATGCATTCGAGAGGTGAGAGGCCCCCTGCTTTCTGCTGTCATCGCTCCAGGTCAGAGAGCCTCATTTTGTCTCTCTTCTAATCACAGAGCCACTGATAACACTATCCACCCCTTCTGGGGGAAAAAAGGTAAGTAATTTGGTAATAGATCACCCAGGTGTCATTGTGTTCTGAACACTGCCCTGCAGTTCACCAGCTCCATTGGCTCCCATCCTCAAAACGATGTTCCCTGTACCTTTGTGGCTCAATTTCTGGCCGATTTTTTTTATGGCTTGCTCGTCCATCATCACGAGTTCCAATGCCATACGCTGCAGCTTATATTCATTTCTTTCTCAGCTGCTGGTTTTAAAACAACATCAACACTAACCTTGCCGCACGCAAGGGATATACTTTTGAATGTATATAACTGAGGTGTGCCGCAGATGAGGCAGAATTGCCCTACCACAGTTCTCTGAAAAGTGCCTCCATTGCTGATGCAGTGGCTGTGATCCTGCAAACACTTACAACCCGCAGGCTCCAGCTGCTTAAAGATCTTGGGTTGTAAGTGTTTGCATGATCACATCAGTGGCGGCACTTTTCAAACAACTCCGGTAGGGCAGTTCTGCCTCACCTGCCACACCAGCACTGCATGTTGATAATGTACATACTGTTATATGCAGAGACTAAATTGTGTGTGTATTTTAAGAGAAGTTTTGTTTAAATGGATACATGCTTTAGGCACTCCTCATTCAACCACCAAATTATTATTTTTTATGGTGCAATCCTAACCTGGAGTTAGGCCAGCACAGTCAGGCCAGCAAAATTTGGCTGGCACAGGGGACACCATAAAGCACATTTGGACCACTATTGGAGTCAGGGAGGATGGAGCACGTCTCTGTGCTGGCCTCTCCGACTCCAAGAGTGGTCCAAACATACTTTACGGTGGCCCTTATGCCAGCCAAACTTTGCTGATTTAACTGTGCCGGCCTAACTCCAGGTCAGGATTATATCCTTACTGTAAGAAGTGTTGGAATTGGAATGCAATGCTGCCTGCAGGACTCTGGAGGGCAGAATGCAGTCCAGTCACCTGAGACCAGTGATGACATTCAGGGGGAACGGACCAGAATGGGCATTCCGGATCCTAACGGGCTCCATGGCTGGTTCCGGATTCCCGACAAATGCCAATCAAAAGTGAGTTCCTGTTCCTAAATCATTTGAATGACACCACTGCCTGAGACCATCTATCTGTCCTCTATGGTCCTTGTAGAAGGTGTGGTCCTAACACTATTTCCTTCCTGCCCATTCTCCACACACCTCTCTTCCTCCCAGAACCATCCAAGGAGAAGAATGTGAGGGTTGTGTACTCTGTCTCCACAATGGCAGACCATATCCCCCTCCCCCAGACTTCCACACAAAGGGAACAGCTCTAGGGTTCTTCACTCCAAAGTAGTAGTCTGACCAATTGGAAGATGTAGGACCAATTGGAAGATTATCATGGCTACTTTCTTGAGATTGTAGCAATAAATTGGTTCTCTGCTATTTTTCCAATAGCAAAGTAATCGGAAAGAAAAAAAAGCCTATTTACAACCTTGACCCAAGCAAAACAACCACATAGCCCTCCCCCTTTCCAGCATCCCATCTTCCATATTTTCCAATATGGCTGCTCTAAGTTCTTCGCGACCCACCTGAAATTGGTTCACAACCCACAGTTTGGGAACTGATAAGCAACTATGAGCTATGAGTCAAGTATTTCTTATGCAACTTTAACAAGTTTCCGCTCCTGTGAATGTTTTATTGGTAGCATCTAGCTGGGTGGGCTATCGTACCATAGGAAGTGGGAATGCTTTTGCTGACTCCCTCTCCCTTCCAACAAAAATAGGATAATGACTGCAATATGAAAAGCCTAAGGGACTGGTGCTGAGAATTTGAGCTGTCAGAACTATATATTACCAGACTTGCATCAAGACAGGTGGTAGCTCAGTTGTGAAGGACATGCTTTGCATGAAGAAAATTGCACGCTTAACTGCCAGAATCTCTAATTCAACCAGCAAGGCTGTGAAGGGCCCCTGTCTGTGCTACTGCTACTCAGGAAAGACAATACCGTACGAAACACATCAATGCCTACTTGCCAAATAGTAAATAAGACAAAGCTCAACATTTTGTCTTTTGTCCCTGTCTTTCAGAAGCCGAAAAAAGGGACTCTCCTAAACCTGAAGGTGCCTACCTCCTAACACCCAAATTTGACCCACAGTATTTGGTTTGTAACTTTCCAGAAAGAAAAACATTTTTAATCGATTTTTTTCTTGCAGCTACTGAGTACACGGACATAGTATGATTTTCCAGCATAGCCACAGTTGCTATTTAGGAAGTACTTAAATTGTTAAAAACAACAGCAACCAGAAACATCACTCACATAATTTAGAAACCGCGCTGTATGACTTGCAGATCTGTCTCCTAACTACAATTGCTTACAATGCATAAGAAAACACAACACTACAATTAAAAAGATAAAAAGAACCGGAAGGCCACAGTTCAGGTATTGGACTATTGACTTGCTCTGAATGAGGTTGCACTCCCTCTGAAGGAGCAGGACTGCAGCTCGGGGGTTCTCCTGGAACTGCAGCTGCTCCTGGACTCCCAAATAGCAAATAGCAAAACCAAACAGCAAACGTTATAAAAGTAGTAGTACAACATTGCAGAGCTCTCCCTCCGTTTAATTAATTGGCATAAGGTAATGTTAAATCAGAAGGCAATGGAATTACCAGTACAATATACAGACAATATATTGAAATTATATTATGATGGAAATTACATTTAATATATAGTCTCTGTTCTCCTTGACAAATGGTCAAGCTCTTTAATGGTCAAGCTTTTATGTTTGTATATTTATTTATACTTATTTGTATGTTGAATGTCAATAGGTTAAGGTTATGGAAACGGAAATGCACACAAAAAATTGCTCTACAGAGTATTCTAGAATACTGTCATTTCAGCTTCTTAATAGGGTTCCTTTTCTATTTCTGGGCAACTAGACAGGATGAGAAAGCAAGATTGACAGAGTGTCCCTTGCAAGAGCAAGCCTGTTTTTATACTTAAGGTATTAGATAAAGATAAATCACTGTTGTAAAATATTTCTTACCTCGTTAGTATAAAGGACTGCTTTGAGAATGCTGCTGTCCACCAAGGAATAATAAAACCAAACCCGGCAATTTTCACCAAAGCAATAACACATGGAGGCATTCAGATGCTGGCTTTTATAGAATGTACTGTTATCCGTTTGCACCCACTTACTATTGCCTGCAAAAGAAAATCTCTCCATTAGGTCTTGTGAAACAATTGGTTTCCTTAATACCTGTTTTGAAGGCTGTCAAGAAGTCTTGCATAAGCCAGGTCTTTAGAAGGCTTGGGCTGCAGGGTGGTCAAAGAACCATAGACCTGAATTGATCTACACAAGATCCTGCCATCACAAACTTGGAAGGTTAGTCTAGCCCAGTGGTTGCCAAACTCCTAAGAAGGAGTTGGGAACCTTGTAAGAAGTCGCAGGAGCGGAGGGAAATGTTCTGTGTACATTCATGTGTACATCAGAACTGTCTGTCTATACACAAAATACACACAGTTTTTCACACTAGAACTTTTACAACTTCTAAGGGAAGAAATAATAATTTAAAATTACTTTTCCTTTCTGGAGAAACTCTCAGGGGATATGAGATCTAGCCTGCCTCTGTGTGGCAGTTCCATAGCAAAGTATGCGGCTAGAATATTGTGCCACCAAGTTGGGAAAGCACATTAGTTTCTGGCTAAAGCTGGAACCTAATTTTGGCTCTTCTTGGCCTTTTGCTCCTGATAAAAGCCTTTCTATGGAGGACTAAAAGAATGCCTTATGTCCTCTATATTATTTTTTATCTATCACAAATAAAAAAAAGTAGACACCTGTTCTTTGTAGATATCTCATCACCTTTTTAAAAATCCTCATTGGGTTATCTAGCTGCTTTCAGAAACAACTAGAGAAAATCTTCTGTGGACCTATATTAGTGGGTCTGAAGTTTCCCCTTCATCTTCTGGGACTATCATTTTGGATACTAAGTGCAGAGCCTGGTCTGGGATCGATTCATATCAAAGTGAAAAGAAGACAACACTGTGAAGCTCAGAAATGAGGTCAGGCGTTCCTGTTCTTGCTGCTGCTCTGCTGCGTACAGTAGTCAGTTTCCCATAATGCATTGCACTCTATAGCTCTTGTAATTTAATGTGATCTTGGCACTAAAGTGAACAAACCATCAAAGCTAATTTAAGTTGATTGGCAAAGCAACAGACATTGAAGGGCAACTTCTTCAGCATTAGAGCATTTTCTCTATCATTTAGAAGCCATGTGTCTTTGATTTCTTCATGTCTCCCTGCACTCAGAAGAAAATATTTGGGTCTCTTCTTTTCCATGGGCCAAACAGTGCCTAACAGGAAACATTTTTATCCCTTCCTGCTACTGGAGGTCCAAGTTCATCAATACAAATTTTGAGTTATGATTGTATATGTGCTTTATATGCTCTTGTTTTTCTTCTTTCCTAGTGCCTAGAATAGGATAACCAGCTTAAATGTACCCCAAAACATGGTGAAGGATCCTGTAAAACAGTGGTTCCCAAACTGTGGGTTGAGACCCACCAGTGGGTTGCAAGTTAATTTCAGGTGGGTCGCGAAACACTTAGAGCAGCCATATAGAAAATATGGGGAGATGGGATGCTGGAAATGGGGAGGGCTGCGTAGTTATTTTGCTTGTATTGTGACAAGGCTGTAAATAGGATTCACTCTGCTATTGGAAAATGGCTGAGAAATAACCCAAGTTATTGCTGCATTCTCAGGAAAGCAGCAGGCTCTGGCATCACAATGACGGCACTTCTGGCCAGGACATTCCTGCCGGTGGATCCCGGACAGACTGTCAGTCTAAAAAGTGTGTCCCAGTGCTAAAATGTTTGAGACCCACTGCTGTAGAAGAAACAGTGGGTGGCTACTGGCAACCATGTTCCCAGTGGTTGCTTACCACAATATTAACAGTGACACGCTGCTAGCGCGTCACTTTTTTGCCCTGCCCCTGGGAAGCACGGGAGGCAGGGGCTAAGCTAATAGGGCTGTAGCCGACCTGGGGGGGGGGCAAGCGCTGCTCTGCATGTGCGCTCGTCTCTGGAAGGCAGTTGGAGCCTGGCCAGCGATCCCCACCTACCCAACCATTTTACCAGTGACTTAACTGGTCACTTCGGGGCTGGGTAGGAATTTTTTGCACACCACCTGATTGGCCTGGGTGGTGGGTTTTTTCGCCTACCCTGGACTGGACGTGCTGCGTGGGGGTTTAAATAGGTTGGTCACTTTACAGGTAGGCAGGATGAGTGTGGGTAGGGTAGGTAAGGCAGAATGGAGTCTACCTGAGGTGGCACAGGCGGGAACTCGCCAGGCCCCTCATACGTTGCATAGCCGGCTCAGTGAGTTGGCTTGGGTTGAGTACTTGCCTGGACGTGCAAAGGCTGCCCTATGGCGAGGCCTGGGTGAGCTGGAGCAGTCACACTGCCTCGCCCCCCCCCTTAGGGGGCGGCAATGATAGACCGGGTTGGTCTGAGAGCAGCTGCATTCTAGAGCCAGGTGATACGCCCATCTGGTCAGCCAGATCAAAGGACCCGCGCTCTAATTTTATGTTTTCTCTGCTGCAAATAATTTTGTGTACAATTTAATAAAAGTGGCCCATTAGCACCAAAAGCCTTGTCTCATGTGCTTATTTTGGGGTGTGGGGTAATCATGTAACCATGGTCTCGGTCCTAATCCAAAGCCTGGGTGCCACAACACAAAAGGCTCTGTCACACATTACTGCCAAAAGAGCCTCATATGTTGATTGCAGAGGGTGAAAAGAGGGTTATCCTTCAAATAACCAGTCACAAGCTATTTAGGGCTTTAAGGGCACAATGCTAACCTGGAGTGAGGATGGCACAGTTAGGCCAGCAAAGTTTGGCCTGCACAAGGGACACCGTAAAGTATGTTTGGACCATTCTCAGAATCAGAGAGGCCAGAACACAGACGTGTATCATTGTCCCTGATTCAGAGAGTGGTCCAAACACACTTTACGGTGGCCCTTGTGCCAGCTAAACTTTGCTGGTCTAACTGTGCCGGCCTCACTCCAGGTTAGGATTGCACTCTAAATGTAATAATACAGTAATCAGTTCTGTTAGGATGATCAATGTTGCAGTATTACTATCAAAAGAGGTCCCGTCACTATCTGAACGTGATAGAGTTTTTCAGCAACTTGAGATCGAGTAACTCACATACAGTCCTTAGGGGGAAAGATAAGATTCCATGCAGGCATGTGTTCTAATCCTGCTCATTTGTATGCATCTGTATATCAAAAGCTCTTATTAGAGAGCTCGGCTTTGAGGCAGCAGCATCCTTGAAGCTCACTCAGAGCAAGACCTTGTATCTCATTTCGGAGCGATCCGTAAACTTTCCCTTGACAACAATTACCATTTTTTTAAAAAGACCAATTTTATAGGTCAGTCTGTGATGAATAAATGCTGTGATAAACCAACTTACATGCCCAAAGGGCAACGTTCTTGGCAGGATAACATGAGCCTAATTTGTAGGTCTTCTAATAATGGCGCCCTATGAGAACATTTCATGCATTACATCAATCACACAGGGCAGGGCTCCAGGTGATGGGAACTCCATGCAGCAGCTCTGGTGAGGAGCTTGGCATGTGGATCAGCTGTCTTTTGCCTGTGAATCTCCAACACCAGGCTGATTTACAGGACATGATGGACCAGGCTGCCAAAGAAACTCTTATCTATAGGGCTGACTTAAAAAAAAAAAAAGGTAAAAGTTTCCCCACGACCGAATGGTCTAGTCATGACCAACTCTAGGGGGTGGTGCTCATCTCTGTTTCTAAGCTGAAGAGCTGGCGTTTGTCCGAGGACAAGCTTCCGTGGTCATGTGGCCAGCATGACTATACACCAAGGTGCACGGAACACCGTTACCTTCCCACCGAAATGGTACCTATTTATCTACTCGCATTTTTGCATGCTTTCAAACTGCTAGGGTGGCAGGAGCTGGGACAAGCAATGGGAGCTCACTCCGTCGTGTGGTCTCAATCAATCAACCAACCAACCAACCAACCAACCAACCAACCAACCAACCAACCAA
>JAJKFI010000009.1:25193930-25212909 GCA_029204185.1 Lerista edwardsae
CAACCAACCAACCAACCAACCAACCAACCAACCAACCAACCAACCAACCAACCAACCAACCAACCAACCAACCAACCAACAGGTACTTATATTCTGCTTTTCAACACAAATTCACAAAGCGGTAAACAGGCAAATAGTGATGATAAAGTTAAATGGTCTTGAACTGCCAATCTTCCGGTCAGCAAGCTCAGCGGTTTAACCTGCAGCACCACCACATCCCTATAGGGCTGACTTACATGACACCAATTGCAGTGCAGCAAGTATGTGAATTTCTTGGCCATATGGAATTGATTCTCAGCAGTATCCATATGGCTGGTTATGTGAATAGATTTGCTGATCCATGACCTTTAAAACGGGTTCCAGAAGTGAAATCTTATGTGTGTCTTCTCAGAAGGAAGCTCTACAGCACAATCCTCTAAGGCAGTGGTTCTCAAACATTTTAGCACCGGGACCAGTAGTGTCATTCTATAATGAACAAACGGAACGCTGGGCGGGACTTACCGCCTGATTGGCTGTGCAGTTCTGACGCGTCGCTGTCTTTCCAAGCCCCGCGCGGGCACCCCTGGCCTCGGAGGGGGTGCCCGCTTGCCTGGGGGGGGCGTGCTGGGTGCTGCAGAGAGCCGCGGAGGGGCGCGCAACCCGGAAGAAGCCCCCGTGGCGAAACGGCAGGCAGCGACGCGTCACGGGCTCCCTGTCAATCACAGGGTAAGTCCCGCCTAGCGTTCCGGTAGTCTATTACTGAATGACACTACTGACCGGGACCCACTTTTTAGAATGACAATCTGCCTGGGACCCACTAGAAGTGATGTCATGGCTGGAAGTGCCGTCATTGTGATGCCAGAGTCTGCTGCTTTCTTGAGAATGCAGCAATCAGTTGGGTTATTTCTCAGCCATTTTCCAATAGCAACATGAATCAGAAAGAAAAAAGCCTATTGACAATCTTGACACAAGCAAAACAACCACACAGCCCTCCCCCTTTCCAGCATCCCATCTTCCCAACTTTTCAATATGGCTGCTCTAGGTGCTTCGCAATCAACCTAAAATTGGCTCGCAATCCACTGGTGAGTCCAGACCCACAGTTTGGGAACCACTGCTCTGTAGCACAATCCCACAATACTTTTGAATCCTACTAAAAAGTAAGTCCCATTCTGTGCAATGGAGTTTACTCCTAGGAAAGTGTGCATAGGATTGTAACACCTAATGAGTTTAATGGCATGTAGTTTCAAACCCCCCACTTTGCCATAAATCTAATGGGGGTGACTCAACTGGACCAGTTATTATGTCTCGGCTGCACCTACTCACAGGGTTGTTGTAGTGATAACCTGGTGAGGGGGAAACCATGGCTATGGCCCTCAAGTTTCTTGAAGTAAGGATGGAAACCAATTAAATGTAATAACCTGTAAAATGGCCCTTAAATGTATTCTAGCTACAGCTTTCTATATTCCACAAATACCAATGCAAAAATGCTGGACAGAATTTTATCAGTAAACTGAAGTGCATTTCTTCATTTATTGTACTTATATCTCATTTTCCTTCTTTTAAAAAAAAAAAAAGGACCCTCAGAGGCTTCTGTACAAAACAGTCTTACTCTAAGGTTCAAAACTCAAGGAAAAAGTACATTCCACTTGAAGTTTCACAGGTGAAATGTGCTCAACCATGAATGAGCCAAGAAACAGAGATTTTGAGTATTATCACTTACTGGGATAGAAGACAAGGTGATTTATGTAATTCAAATTTTGGAAAAGCAATGTAAATGTTGGATAAATCACTATGAGGTTCTGGTCCTATGCAATAAGAAGTACTGCTGTTTGCCAAATACAGTACCAAACCAGATGATAGTCTCTGTTGGGTAATTAACATTTCAACTGCATAATTCAATGTGCTGCTAAAATGCTGTGCTTATTCCATAACTCCATAAGCTGCCAGTATATTTGCAAATTGTTCACACACAAAAAGTCAAAAAGCCACCAGTTAAGACAGCAGCAGACAAACAACTCTGAAAATACTACAGGTTGCCCACTGTACCCACATATCCTGTATCCACGGTTTCAATTATCCACAGGTCAGGATAAAATATCTTCTTGCCCTCTCCTGAGCAAGAAGATATTTTAGTGACCCAAAGGGAGAATAAAGGAATGTAAGGGGGGTCCTGATCTGTGGATAACTGAAACTGCGGATAAACGATCAGTGGATATGGCGGATAAGGGGGGAACAATGTTATCCACGATTTCAGGTATCCACAGGGGACCCAGGAACCTATCCTCCACAGATACCGGGGCACACCTGTATTCACAAAACAGGTAAAACATATCTCACGATGCTACGAGAATTAAAGACCCAGTCCTACCCAGGATTGGGCCAGCAAGCGCAGGGATTGGCAACGGCAGAGCAGAGTTGTGCTGTTGTGAAATGGCTTCCAGCGGCACAGGCCACACACCGCCAGCAGCCATTTTGCACAAAGGAGTGCGGCAACTGACAGCCAGCACAGGTAGGTGTGATGGTAGGGGGGGGCAGAACAGGGCAAGGATGGGGAGGAACAAGGGCCATCCTGAGTGGGGCAGAGGGTGGGGAGTGAGGTGGACTAGGGGTGATATCTGCAGCACTCACATGCACCAATATCCTAAACATCTGGCTCCCTTACTGCCATCGCTACATGCCTCAGTCTGATGTCTGATAAACAACAGGAATAGATCAGAGGAGATCCATAGCGGCAGTTGGTAAGTGAACAAAAGGTGACTTAGCCCAAGGAGACTTTTCCAAATTCTCCCCCTCTCGTGGACACAGCGTGTACTCTGTTGGCACGGCTGCACTGGTGGGGAGGGGGATTTCAGTA
Organism: Lerista edwardsae; assembly: GCA_029204185.1. Lineage (NCBI taxonomy): Eukaryota > Metazoa > Chordata > Lepidosauria > Squamata > Scincidae > Lerista > Lerista edwardsae. The sequence goes on from JAJKFI010000009.1 coordinate 25,196,764, forward strand.
AGAAATGTGCTGTAAGTCAAACAAGTGGCTGATAGCCCAAGAGCTCCTTGGGCCCTTTCATTTCATTCGTGCAAAGCCCTTTCATTTCAGTAAGGTTTCTACTAACCCAAGCTGTAGCGCAGGATTTAATAACGCAGAAACCAGAAATCACACAGCTAGAAAAAATATCCGTCAAGGTCAGGATAAAGAGTGTCATATTGGGATGCCCCGCTCCGGAGGCGGTTTGGGATGTGGCGGCTGAAACTGGCGCTGTACCCGCCGCCCCTTTGCAAACCCACTCTGCTCTTCCCCTTGCACAATAGTGCTCGGCCGACGCAAGGGGCTTGCATGGGCCAAAGGGGGTGGTTTGTATTGCCCTACTAGTGTCCTCAAGATATAAAAACAAAGCATTGTCCAAATTTGTCTTGGAACAAAATGTCACTGGAGACAAAGAAAAACTTTTCCCCTTGCAAAAGCCAATATCTTGCAAATTTTACTACTGTGACAAAAGGACCATGTTTGATGCATCTTAGATCTCCGAGACAGCAGGTTAAAGTCTCTTCCCAAGACAGCAGGGCAAAGTGTAATAACAATTAATTAAAATCTAGCAATGAGCACATGAATAGTAGCGGGGGTGGGATGGGAGCCTTGCTTATCACAGCTCATATTCTCAGTGTGTTCCTTTCATTAAAATGTCCTATCTTTATCTAACCTTAGATAAAGGCTTTTTTCATTCTACGTTCACAATGGTTCTTGGATGCTATTTCAAAATGATTACTGCATGTTTCAGGTTAGCTGATACATTTTAATATTAATTCAATTTATTACCATTGGTGTCGTTGCTTCTGTCTTCTGGAAAAATGGATTTTAAGCTAAGTTCATCCAATTCTTTCACAGGCATCCAGAAAACATGTTGTCCTGATGTATCAGAATTCCAGGCACAAAGGTGAATCTTGAAATTGCAGATCTGCTGAACTGAAGTGAGAGAAACAATGATTTAGGCCAGTGGTTCCCAAACCTTTTACTACCAGGGTCTACCTTTTAAAATGACACTCTATTGGGTCCCACCTAGCTTTATAAGACTAAAAAAGGTGTCACTTTTACCAGCCACTCAAAGTCCGTGTTTATCCTTTTTACTATGGCGGGGTGGGGGCCTTTCTGGGGTGGTTGTCAAGCTCCATGTTCATTGGAAAAGGACCATTCTGATGTCCTTGTGTTCCCCTTCCCCTGGTCTCCTGAAAGAGCCAAGCAATGTGTGCCTACTCATGAGTAAACATGCACATGTGACTCGGTTTTCCTTTCCATAGGGCTCAATACATTTTCCTTGTCAGCTTCGAGGGGGAAGATTTCCTTCTCTAGTGTTTTGGAGCCTGCGTGCCATCAGATTGGGACCATTCTGGTTGCATTCCTCTTGGTCTGCCCCGTCAAAGTGCACTTAGGCACCTATTGCGAGTAAATGTGGCTCAGTTTCACTTTCCATGAGGCTCAATACATTTTCCTTGTCAGGTTCAGTTTCACAGCCCACCAACAATCAGGTCACGACCCACTGGTAGGTCCTGATCCACAGTTTGGGAAATACTGCTGTAGACCTCTTTGAAGCAAAGGTTACCCATTTATTATTTGGAGAAAGCTGTTCTTTCAATTCATGATACTCCTTTCTTGGTCCCACCCCCACACATGAGACATGCTGAATCCTCTAAACCAGTGGTTCCCAAACTGTGGGTCAGGACCCACGAATGGGTCGCGAGCCAATTTCAGGTGGGAAGGCTGTGTGGTTGCTTTGCTTGTCAAGGTTGTAAATAGGCTTTTTTTCCCCTTTCTGATTCACTTTGCTATTGGAAAATGGCTGAGAAATACCCCCAAATTATTGTTGCATTCACAGGAAAGCAGCAGGCTCTGGTGTCACAATGATGGCACTTCCAGCTATGACATCGCTTCCAGTGGGTCCTGGACAGAATGTCATTCTAGAAAGTGGGTCCCAATGCTAAAATGTTGGAGAACCACTGATCTAAACTGCTCTTTGGTGTCATTCTCTTATTTTATGATGATTGTTCTAACTTAAGAGACCTTCCACCATTTCCAATGGCTCAAGAAATCTTTCCATGTGATTAATTGCATTATCCCCTTACTCCCCTGCCATCCCCTGACACATGGCAGCTAATCATAAGAGAAGGAACTTATGTCAGGTGACATGAATAGAAGAGCAAGAAACAGAAATATGAATGAGTAGCCATCAATCAACACTCTTTTTGGCAAAGTAGAAGTGATGGTTATTTCTTCATCTCAGGTTAGCCAAATTGACCCCTCTGTGCAAAGCTATCCCTCAGTGCTCTTTCACCACATGAGTTAGCTCAGCAGAGGTAATGAAATCAAGAAACCACTGAACCTGGAAGTGTCTGAAACTGCAGCTTTGCTGAAGCTAAGCAGGTGTGAACCTGATCAGCCATTTGGATGAAAGACTAATATAAGCCCCATGTAACGGCAGGGCATACAATCAGCAAGGATCTTTGTAGATCAGTAGTTCCCAAACTGTGAGTCGGGACGTTACTTCTAAGCAGGGCTGGCTCTAGGAGTGGTGGGGCCCAAAGTGGGGCATTCCCGTGGGGCCCCCCCACCTTCCCTGTGAGGCCCCCACTCACCAAGAATTGCACTTGTGGTGCCGAATGTGGCACCTGGAAATAGTCAGTGATGACATGGCCATATCACCACCACCTTCTTCCAGGAGGCCCATTTTGGGCAGTTCCCAGGCAGGGCAGGTGGGAAGGCCCAAGGTAAAGCGGCTCTGCTCGCCCCACTGACTTACAATTCATAGGGATCCCGGTTGCAGCAGCAGGCGATCTGCTCACTGCGCTGGTGCGGGGGCCCCCAAAGTGCGGGGCCCAATATGACAACGTTGGTCGCATTGGCTTCAGGCCAGCCCTGCTTCTAAGAGACAATTTTATAACATCATCATGAAATCTTACAACAGAATCGTCCATTGGTAGAACTGGAGGGAGTGCTGGGTAAATTATCGCAGAGCTCTAGGTTTGGACTGTCGGTCTTGTTATATGCACAACCTTTCCCCTCACACAGTGAAGTCTGATCTGCTAAGAGAAAGAACAAAGCTTGAAGAACACAAAACTTGAGATGGCTATGTACTGCACAAATATACCTTTTCAGCTAGTTATGGATTGTATCTTAAAGTGTTGCTCCATGAAGAAAGGGAGATTTTCACAATCTTTGAACCATATGCCATTTTGCTCCAACTATCATGAGCCCATTACTTGCGCTCAAGCGGGCGCACAAGTGGGCGCTACAAGTGGGATGCTTGCGGGCAGTGATGTCATGCAGGGGGTACGCGGGGGTACGCGAGTACCGGTTTCTAGGATTACAGCTGGCCCCGCCCATTTGTCCGCCCACTCGTCGACTCCGCCCTCTGCAACGTTTGAATTTCCTGCATGTTTGAGTTGCCTGCATGTTCTCAGAGCCAGGCAGGCAGGCAGGCAGCGAGCGGAGCCTTTCCTTTCCTTGCCACTGAAAAATGAGTTGCTCTGGGGTTTTAACATGATGCCAGGCCTCCTTCACATGTTCTGGGGGTGCTGTGGAATACTGTTGCAACTGTTGGGTCAGTTTAAAATCATCTGAGGCCTCAAAAAGGGCTTTTTTCATGTCACTTCCGGCCACGACATCACTTCTGGCTTATGACGTCACTTCCAGTGGGCGGGTCCCGACACATGCCAATCAAAAGTGAGTACCTGTTCTTAAATCATTTAGATGACACCACTGCTTGCGGGGGTGGGGTGCGACTGGGAAAAATCCCCCTCCCCCACACAATCAACCCTGTTGATTTTTCCCCATGAGGCAAAAAGCTACTAGGAGAATTTTGAGCCTGAGGAAAATGGGTTTGAGCAGTTCTTTCCTCTGTCATTCCATCTCTCAAACTCACAGCTGAAAAATTATCTGAAAAATAAGGCAAGCTTCCATTGTTCACTTCACCCACTCCAATCCTTAAGCCACACACACAAGAAAGGAGATGTCACCTATGGTTGTGGTTATTTCACCCTAAGGATTGAGCCCGATATTGCTGGCGCTGCAGTTGTAATGCCAGCTCTGAGTGTTGTAAACATGCCATAAAGCACGTTTACAGCACCCAGGGGGTAGGGAGTGCCGGCACTGGGCCTTAGCACTGTACATAGGCCATGTGGAGCAGTGGACGGTAAGTTACCCCACCACTCCGTGGTGCCGTTTTTCAAGGCAGTGGGATGTGGGGAAGGGGTAGAACTGGGAGAAAGGAGGAGAGAATGAAATGCTGCTTTCCCCCAAAAGATCTCCAGTGGTACCCCGGCTCCCGCAGGATCCAGCGTCGCCATTTTGGCACTGCTGGAGCGGTGCATGCTGGGCAGTTTAGGATTGGGCTGCAAGTGGTTTGGGAGAAGGGCTATAGCTCAGTAGTACATGCTGTGCATCTATGCATATGCAGTCCCAAATTAACATGATCAGCAGTTGAGAAAGATCCCTGTCCAAGCCCCTGGAGAGCTGTTGTCAGTCTGAACCCCTGCTAACTGGGCAAGAGGCACTTTTTCCAATGGTGCTCCTCTTACATTTAGCAGGGGGAGAGTAATTGTTCCTCTTCACCCCTGCGCAGTGTCTTTTCTAGTGGCTGTGGCTGGCAGGGTTCTGCATTTTTTAGATTGCGAGCCCTTTGGGGACAGGGAGCCATTTAACTTTATTATTACTATTTGCCTGTAAACCACTTGGTGAACTTGTGTTGAAAAGCGGTATATAAATACTATTGATTGTTTGATGCTGGGCTAGATGGAACAAAGGTCTGTTCCAGTATAAAGCCACTTCATTGCATTTCAGTCTTTCTGCACTGCGGAATCACATTTCCTCATGGCTGCATTACATTGTTAATAACAGGACTCCATTATATGCATTTGCATGCAATGGGTAGTTTGCAAATTCAAATATTAGTGTTCTAAGGAAAAACTAATAAGCAGAGCTTCCCTCCTCCTTTCCCCTTTGAATTTCACAAATTCATTGGCAATGAATATTGTGCATTGTTTCATTGTAAATTAATTCTGACAACTGTTAAGGCAGGAGAGAGAGAAAAGAGAAAAAATATCTATAAACCAGGGATTTTTAAATTAGAGTTTGGAAATGATCTATATGTAGATATCACACCCTTTGTAATGAGAATTCTACAGAAATAAATCAACGTTAGCAATAGGGCACTTATAATGGCTCTATAACAATTATTTGTATACAATTAGAGCAGTCTTTTTGTCAACCTTATAGCTGCTACTGGGCTACACAACTAAGCACTGCAATGGCACCTTGGCTGTACCCATTACATTTTCTCATCTCTGAGGCATTATATCCAACTTTAATTTTGCTGCCATGAAAGAATCAATGCGTCATTAGCCAGCTTTAAGCACACATGGAAAAGATGAACTCGCTTAGCATGCTAAGTACTTCCAACTGCAATCTGCACAAAGTGCTGCAAATGAAGAGAGGTCCGTCTGATGAAATGTCAACAAGGATCTTCCAGCTTTATTACTTTTTTCTGCATGGAGGCAGAATGGGCATGCCATTGAAAAGTTTGAGATTCTGTAATTCGGCGCTTGGTACTGCTGGGCTGAATGTATGCAAGGTTCAATGTGCAGGTCGAAATGTGAATGCTTGATGAAGAAGAACCTTTTGACAAATGGCTAAGCAATCACACAAAACGTGCATCTGCTTTTTGTCCAGGTCCTTGACATGAAGTACCATTCAGACAAAGGGGAAAAACATCTCTCAGAGCACAATCCTAACCTGGGTGATTGTTCATCGCACGACAGAGGAAATGCTCACATCAGTTATATAAATGAACTCTGGCTATGTTTTAGCTTGGGCAGAACTGGGCGCATTCTGCTTCATCAGACCAGTGCAAATATCACACAACTCCTTATTGTGATACCTGGGATCTTGGAGACCCCAGACAGTCCCCCAGAGATCGCGAATGCTGAACCTTCTTCCCTCCTGACCACTAGCAACCCTCAATGGCTCAGGAGACTTTACCCATGCCCAATTGTACTGCCAGGCAACCCCCTAGATAGCTTAGCCCAGTGTCAAGACTGAACTTTGTTCCCTTTTCAAAACGCTTCCCACCCTCCCTCCTCCTTCCTGCTCCATCCCCCCTCCCATCCAGAGGTTCAAAGCTGGTACTACTGATAAGGTTGGCCTTGGCCAGCAAGGCGCTAGGCTCTGATGTGCTGTCTGGCCACCACATTCAGGCTCTCCACTTGGTTCCCACAGAGGGAGGGAAGGACAGGGGAAGCTGGGCCTGCTAGTCCCAAAATGGAGAAAGGCTGAGGCCTAGCTCACTTTACTCACAACACTCCTGTGGGCTCAAGAGAAATTTCCATAAACTGTGCCCCAGTGGCGTTTCTACAGGGATGGCAAAGCTCTAAGTTTTGCAAGAAGCCTTACCTTGCAGTAGAAATCACTCCTTTCCTGCACCGTTTTAGCCAGTCCTCACAGGGAACAGCAACATCTTGGCGTTGCTTACTGGCTACAGCAGCAAGGGAGAGGAGGGATTTACATGACAGGGTAAGGCTTCTTGCAACACTTAGAGCTCTGCCCTCCCTATAGATCCGCCTCTGCTGTGCCCTGAACAGTACCTTAAAATGCAGCCACAGAAACATTTGCATGGCAATAGCGTAGCTAGAGAGGGCAAAATGGTCGGTACTTTAGACACTGTAATGCACTGTGTAAGCAGCCCCTCCCCCTTTCTTTTGAGCCATTCTGACCAGCAGCAGCAATGAACCAAATGTCTCCTGCGCGTTGCTGTTGCTGTCTGGAATGGCTCTGACTGCGAGTGGGAGGGGCTGCTTACACAGTGCATTACAGTGTCTAAAGTACCGACCATTTTGCCCTCTCTAGCAACTACTGCTAGGGACATGGTGGAGCTGCAGGTTAAACCACCGTTGCGAAACTTGCTGACCGGAAAGTTGGCAGTTCAAGACCACGCAACAGAGTGAGCTTCTGTTACTTGTCCCAGCTCCTGCCAACCTAGCAGCTCGAAAGCATGTAAAAGCATGTAAAAATGCAAGTAGATAAATAGGGACCACTTCAGTGGGAAGGTAACGGTGTTCCGTGTGCCTTGGTGTATAGTCATGCCGGCCACATGACCACAGAAGCTTGCCCTTGGACAAACGCCAGCTCCGGCTTAGAAACAGACATGAGCACCGCCCTCTACAGTCAGTCATGACTAGACCATTTGGTCGTGACTAAACCATTACCTTTAGCAACTACTGCACACTTCTTTCTAGAGTCAAAGATTGGGATAATAATAAAGGAATGTTTGAGGGGACAGTGAACAGCCCCCTGAAAAACGCAGGTTTTTGACAATAATAAAGGTGGAAAAAATCTGAAAAGACTGTTTCAGATTGTTATGACTTTGTTAAAGGCCATCATAAAAACACACAGGGCCATGTCCCAAAAATGTGAATCCAGTGGATACAACCCACAATAATAATAAAACGAACCACCTTCAAAATAATTAACACAGTAAAATAAGAAATGTACAGTGCAATCCAATGTGTGTCTACTCAGAAGTCCCATTATTTCAGAGCACAATCCTGTATCTCTGTTGCGCCGGCGCTATGCTCTTGCGCCGGCCGGACGCTGTCACAAACGTGCCGTCAAGTGCATCAGCGTCAGCGGTACAGCGCTGGACCAGCGCAAGCAGCAGCTCCAATGCTTGGGCACCGCCACAACCGCCAGCAGCGCTAGTGCCGGCCTTGTGCCGGTCAAGCGCCGGAGGCATGCAGTCGGCACTGATGAGGAGTCGATGAAATTCATTCAACACTGGCAAGATGTATTTCCAAAAAGCAGTGACAGTTAGCAGTATGATAACTGACTTTGAACTTCGAAGTTAGCATCATGTGCAGCACATTATAGAGGTCAGTTCTGGATTATTTAATTCTAATGTGAAAGCTATAAAAGTCTGAGTATAAAAGAGAATATGTAATGGAGTATTCTTCCTCCTAATATATTAATAACTATATAAACTATTTATTCTGTGCTATTAAATACTTCTTTGTGATCTCTTCCCAGTTAACTTTAAAAATACACACACAACAACTTTTAGGTCAACTGAGGATTAAGGAGCCAAGCCAAAAAATGCAGGTAGGTAGATTATTGGAGAAGAAATTTGTCTGAGGGCATCAGACAGAAATTTATCATGCACAGAAGCATAATGCAATAGCAGGAAATAGAACTAAAGAGAGCTCGAAGCTAAAAGCAGGTATATAAAAGGTTTTGCAGATTGGAAAAAAAAATAGGCACACTGGAGAGGCTTAAACCGAGGCATACAGAAAATTGCCATGCCAAGTACCATGGTACGAAGAAACCAGATGGGGAGCAATTATCTGGAGAGAAGCAAATTAGGATGAGCAGACCTGGAAGAGAATCTTAAGGGTTCTTGTAAAAGAACAGGAGTTGGAGTAGGAAATGGTTGATTTAAGAGGAATGGGCAGTATGTCTGCCCAGGTTTTATCCTCCAGCTGTGACACACTATGTTACCGCTGTAATTCTGATATTTCATGAACTGGTTCACATATACATGTCCTTCCCATTGACTTGACAATCGTATAAAGTGATGACATTCAGGGTGCAATCCTAACCTGGAGTTAGGCCAACAAAGTGTGGCCGGCACCAGGGCCACTGTAAAGCACATTTGGACCACTCTCAGAGTCAGGGAGGATGGGGCATGTCTGTGTGCTGACCTCACTGACTCCGAGATTGGTCTAAACATGCTTTACAGTGTCCCTTGTGCCTGTCAAACTGTGCTGACCTAACTGTGTTGGTCTAATTCCAGGTCTACCAGAAGTTAAGTTCCATTGTGCCCAGTGGGGCTTACTCCCTGGAAATTTGTATAGGATGAACACCTCATAGGCTTATGTTGAAACCTTGTTGTGAATAAATATATTAATGAAGTTAAATGGCTATGGGTGCAACCCTAACCTGGAGTTAGGCCGGCACAATTAGGCCAGCAAAGTTTGACTGGCACAAGGTTCACCGTAAAGTACGTATGTTCTGACCACTGTCGGAGTCAGAGAGGCCAGCACACAGATGTACACCATCCTTCCTGACTCATAGAGTGGTCCAAACGCACTTTATGATGGCCCTTGTGCCAGCCAAACTTTGTTGGCTTAACTGTGCCAGCCTAACTCCAGGTTAGGATTGCGCCCTCTGTTCAATACTATTCTGCATTAATCAGAATCCAATAAAGTTATGAACTGTTCTAGAGAAGTATGTACCTTGCACATTTTTTTCTTTTGCTTCTCCAAATCCCAAAAGCAGAATCAGCACAAAAAACACTATAATGAACAGTTGTTTATTATAATGCATTTTGCAAAAGTATAGTTTCCTTGTTACACTAAGGTGCCATGTGAAAAGAAATAGTGCAGCGCTGCCAATTTCAAGGTTTTTATTTTGCCCCTATAGTACAAGAGCAATGCTTAGTATCCTAAAATATTTTGGAAGTTGCATATGTATTGTAGAGGTGTATTTTTGCTTCTGCCTCAGGAGACATGCTTGCTTTAGACTCCTGAGCACAGAATTGTTTGCAGAAGTGAAATTTATCAGAGACATAAATACAACATTCCAGAATATAACATGAATCAACACAGCAAAACAAACTGATGGGCCCCTAGTGTTTCATCGTAATGGACCATTCAAAAGACAATTGCGGGACTTCTTTGAACTCTGCCACTTCAAGGTCTTGAATGTGCCAGCAAATCTCCTAGTGGGGTTTTTTTTTTTTTTTAAGTGAATTTTATTTGTCGGCTTGTTACTTCAGGAAGCTGCCAGCAAATGATTGCAAAAAAAATACAGCCTTCCCAAGCAGCAACACGGGGATAACACTACCTGTTCATCTGTCATGGTTGTAAGGACTGCAGCAAGATACCCAATGAGAAGTACCTTGCCCAACCAGAAAGAGCTATGCATGTGCCAAGTGCTATTCCAAGTGGCAGGAAGTGTGGACTGATGGTTGAGCTGGTACTGCCAAAAGCTAAGCACAAGAATCTGTGGTTTTGTTTTTGGATGGGAGATGGAACATCAGGCTGAGACAAGCTACAGTACCTGCTGTGGCAGAACAGAGTCACTGTGGAGTTGATTGGCTACATGTGGGAATGTGTGAGAAGGCCAACTAGCAAAAGAACGGCGTACCACCTTAAGGACCTGTCCAGGCTGGACTTACGATTGCCTGCTGAAGGTGGATGACATGCAGCCAGAGGAGAGAACCATACTGTGAAGGCTATATATCTGGGACTGAGGATTTGCTGAATCACAGAATACTGTATATGTATAAAAATCTCATTGAAAAATGGTGGCTTAGACTGGTCTGCCTATGTAAGCCGCCTTGGGCATTTGCTTTGGCATAGGAAAGGAGGGATATACATTCTTCAAATAAGTATCCTTATCCTTACCAGATGCTAGAAGACATCCTTTGGTGACTGATATATCATCAATAGCAATTGTTTCACCAGGTATCCAAGGTTCAAATATTTGTCCTTGAAAGAAAACCTGAACGATAGAGAGCAGAATATTAGGAAGAAATGTTAACAATAGTAGTATTCCATTGCCATATCTCAGCGGTAACCAATCAGTGCATCGAAGGCACTTAATGAGGCATCACGAGCCACTTGCTGCCCAGCAGTGAGAGTGCAGCATGAGCCTCTGGACAGCAGCAGGCGGCTCAGCATGACAAAATCATGCACTGTGATGAGCCCTTCAGTGTGACCAGATCCTCTTTCCAGTGTTTGGAGGCTTATGGTAGACCTCAGAACCTGGAAGAGAATGGCAGTGATAGTTTTCGGCAAAAACTGGAAGTGCTTTTTAAACACCTTAGGGTGCAATCCTAACCTGGAGTTAGGCTGGCACGGTTAGGCCAGCAAAGTTTGGCTGGCAAAAGGGCAACCGTAAAGAGAGTTTGGACCACTCTCAGAGTTAGGGAGGATGGCACACATCTGTGTTCTGGCCTCTCTGACTCCGAGAGTGGTCCAAACATACTTTACAGTGTCCCTTGTGCTGGCCAAACTTTGCTGGCCTACCTGTGCTGGCCAAACTCCAGGTTAGGATTGTGCTCTTCGTGTGCTTTCTCAGGTCTGTAGTGGCTGCACACTGTGGTCCTCAGAAAAGCTCACGGCTCAACCAGAACTGGTTCCGGTCACATTTAGAGAACCTGTTAGCAGGCAGTTTGTGATCTGGAAGCATTGCATCACTTCCAGGTCACTGGGCTCCATTGCCATCATGGTACATCACTACAAGGAGGCTTGCATTGCAACAGCAGTTGGGCAGCTGGTCTATCATGGTGGGACATATTCCATCTTTACTGTACAGGGAATATATTTCACAGAGCCCCAGAGGATCCAGTCCACTTTTACAAGTCAATACAAGTCGAAGGGCACAGCATTTCTATCTTTCATGGTTTAATTGATTGCCCTACTGAATAATAGCATGTACAGTACAACAGAACAATCCATCCCTTAATGGGTTGAATTCTGAAAACCAGGGAGTGATTCAGAAGAAAATGCAACTTCTGTTTTAAAGAATTGGTAATATCACCGTCAAGCATCCTTCAAAATTTTACAACCTAATTTCCCATTAGGTTAATTTTCTTCCTCATAAACCAATATATGGATTTTCTTAAATTATCTTAATGGATTTCAAGAAGACTGTTGGGAGTTCTCAGAACTAGAAAAATGGTAACGTATACACATAAGCCACCACTGTCATAGATAAGTGAATTGAATGAGGACTTTTGGAGACCTATATTAAAATCCCTTTTCGACTGTGAATGAGCTGGATCTTGGGGAACTCACACCATGATCCTATTGGGCTGCCATGCCAGCGGAACATGTATTCCACCAGTGCCAGCTGAGCCAAAGAAGCTGTAAAGTGCTGGATGCCAGCATAAGCTGCCGGTACACTTGCAAAAAGATCAGAGCCTCCTGCGGTGAAGGGGTGGCTTCAGTGGCAACAGAACACCCTTCCTGGGCCTATTCCACCTGCACAGTTCAACCTTGATTTCTGCCAGTGGTATCAGTGGGGGTGCAATCCTAACCTGGAATTAGGCCAGCAGTTAGGCCAGCAAAGTTTGGCTGGCACAAGGGCCACAGTAAAGCACCTTTGGACCCCTTTCTGAGTCTGGGAGGATGATGCATGTCCGTGTGCTGGCCTCTCTGACTCCAAGAGTGGTCCAAACATACTATACAGTGTCTCTTATGCTGGTCAAACTCTGCTGGCCTACCTGTGCCGGCCTAACCCCAGGTTAGGATTGTGCCCTGGCACAGATCCAAGCTGACTCTCAGGTGCAGCTGGGGATTACCCTGCGGCAAGCAGATAAATGTCCCCTTACCCTAAGGAGACGCTCTATGGGATACAGTGGAAGCAGTGCCACCACCACCGCACATTGCCATGGAGGGGTTTAGGTAGGATTGGGCTCATCTCTCTCTCAGAGCGCAATCCTAACCAACGTTCCAGCATTGGGATAAGCACAATACAGCTCTGAGGTAACAGAACAAACATTCCCTTATCTTGAGGAGGCCTCTGTGACTTCCTTTCCACAGCAGAATGAAGCGCATGCCCCACTGGGCACAGCTATGTCAATGTTGGAAAGTTGGCTAGGATTGCACCCTCAGTCTCAGTTAACCATTCTTGGACATGGTGACAACTAGTTACACTCACTTCTGCCTGGGACAGTGGAGCTCTTTTTGGCAGTCATCTCCTGAAAGCTGCCATTTTTTGACCAGAATGCATAGGCCACTGTGAGGTACAGGAAGATGGACTCCTCTTCATTGTGTCATTCTGGGGCATTCTGGCAAACAACTATGATATGACCACTGCACACACACGCACACACAAAAGCTGGAGATTCACTAGAATACCCCAAAATGAGTTCCATTGTTGTTGCCACAACCATGGCTCCTGACAAATAAATTTGTTTTTTTTTAAATGAAACAAATGCTATAATAATGAAATGAGAGTGATTTTAATGAGCAATAAAACCAATGAACTTTTAATAATAAAACAAATAGAAAAGTGACATTAAAAAAAATTTCTTGCAGATCCAAGCCATGTCCTCTTACTTCATTTACTAGTATGTGATAATTCAACTAATTTCAATTTGAATTTTATGCATAATTACAAAATGAATACTTCCATTCAATCATGAGATAAGGTCAAGTAACAGGATAATACCAGGCATGAATTTTTCATTAGAATCCACCACACTTTATTCACTCAAATTAATTTCTAGTGCAAGTTCTCCAAGTTGACATTTCACGCCTCCTAACATCAGGGCACACGAGAGGATGTACCTCAGCATTCGGAGTATGGCGGATTGTAATCACAGCTTTTTGCCACCGACTTCTTAGCCCTTCACTTTCTTGCCATATAGCCTTCTGAGTCCCATCAGGGTGGGTCTGCAGTCCCACTATAAGACTCCCATTTAGCTGGCCCATCCAATAGTAAAATAAAACCTACAATAAGAAACAGTGTAAGTGTGCTAGTAAAATGCAAAGGCAACAAATAATATGAAGGGAAAATACACACAAATACCTGGCAGGTAAGCTGGTTACTATCCAGAAAGACCACTTGGCTCCTTAAAACCACAGGATCGGGGACCCGTTCAGAGGGCATTGTAAGGAAGAAGGCTATTAGTTAAAAAAAAAAAAAAAAGATAATTCAGAGTTTGATCTCCTACACTTTGTAGAAAACAGGAATTTTTTTTACCTTTGGTAATTCTTGTTCCTGGAAGAGGCAGGGACATTCCTTACTTGTGGGTTATTCCTCTCAGCGTAGTCAACAGGCATGGCCAGCTCAAAAGGCGGGCACTTCCTCCCGCATACAGGAGCCCACTTCTAGATTGTTCCTGCCTCGCGGTGAGATCGGAGGCTTCGGTCAGCTCCTCCTTCAACGCAGCCTTTATCAGCGATTTTGAGTGCCTTCTTTAGAGTGTCTCCCTTGCTAGACTTTTTCCCTGTGCTACTGCAAGAGGGAGACTGAGGCCTACTTGCTGAATTGGGCCTAGCAGGCCTTTCACCCTGTGCTACTGCATGAGGGAAGACTGAGGCCTACATGCTGATTTTGGCCTAGCAGATTTTTTCCTGTGCTACTGCGTGAGGGAAGACTGAGGCCTACTTGCTGAATTGGGCCTACCAGGCCTTTTTCCCCTCGGCACTCTGCAGCTTGCTGGCAGCTCATCTAGAGTTGCGTCTGGCTTTTGGGGAAGGTTTTACTCAGCTGCACCTGGTCCATGCTTCGCTGCCCCATCTCTGAGGCACTCTGCAGCCAGCCAGCAGCTAGCACGGCAGTCGCGCCGGGCGCTTGCTTGCTGCACAAATAACTTCCCTGAAGTGGCGCTTCAGGTCCACGCTTCCCTGAAGTGGCGGCAGGCTTGGGAGCGCAGGAGCTTCCCTCGGTTCAACTCGGCGCTACTGCAGCATCGAGAGGGCCTGACAGAGCTATTTGTGTGCCCTAACCTGTCCCACGATCGCTAGCCGCCATTTTCTCCTCAGCAGAGGAACAGGGTGCCATCTTATGACCAGCATCTGAGGCAAGGTAAAAAAAAAATCTGTATGTCCTCTAACGCATCATCGGAATCTAACCCGGTGAGGCAGGTTCCTTCTGGTTCACTTGAGGGTTGTAATCAGTGGTGTCATCTAAATGATTTAAGAACAGGTACTCACTTTTGATTGGCACGTGTCGGGACCCGCCCACTGGAAGTGACGTCGTAAGCCAGAAGTGATGTCGTGGCAGGAAGTGACATGAAAAAAGCCCTTTTTGAGGCCTCAGATGATTTTAAACTGACCCAACAGTTGCAACAGTATTCCACAGCACCCCCAGAACATGTTAAGAAGGCCTGGCATCATGTTAAAACCCCAGAGCAACTCATTTTTCAGTGGCAAGGAAAGGAAAGGCTTTGCTCGCTGCCTTCCTGCCTGCCTGCCTGGCTCTGAGAACATGCAGGCAACTCAAACATGCAGGAAATTCAAACGTTGCAGAGGGCGGAGTTGACGAGTGGGCAGGCGAATGGGCGGGGCCAGCTGTAATCCTAGAAACCGGTACTCGCGTACCCCCTGCATGACTTCACTGGTTGTAATCAGGTGATATCCAGAGGCCGTATGGCTACTGCTATGGAAGGCAGAAAGTCAAAAGTGGCCTGTTCTAATACACTGGGGCAATACTTCTTGGGAAAAGCAGACAGGGCTTAAGTGGTAAAGTGGTTGGAGTCCCTGGTGGAGGATAAGCTTGCATCTAAGCTTGGTGCGCAGAAGGCTGAACTATTTTCACTTCTCAGTACACCTTATCTTCCCATACACAGTTCTGATCGTAAGAGACCAGTGGCACGCAGAGAGGTGGCACGTATCTCTCCCAGCTCTGAGGAAGCTCCAGATTCTGAGGCTCCTATCCTAAGAAAGAAAAAGTGTAAGGCCCACCACCTTAAGAGTGAAGGGAAGTCGGGCCTGTGGCACCACAATAGGGCTCTGAACAGTCCTTTTGGGAATCAGTTCTCGATTCTTCTGAGGGGGAGACTCCTCACTAGTGATCTCCTACACTTTGTAGAATTCATATTTTGAGGAGAAAAACAAACAATAAATAAAATAGATAATGAATGAGGCTACTATCTTGAAAGCAATAGAGGCATTACTCAGCTCTGTGGGTCAGTCCTATGGGCCAGGTATTGCACCCAATCTTTTTTTATGCCACAAAATCTTGGCTGAAATTGTTGTTACAAGCAGAGAAGAGAGTTCCTGGTTGTCTTGATCTAGACTCACTCCTTGCAGGTCTGCAGAATGGCACAGGTGGGGATATGACCCAACAGAGGTGTCATTTGGGCCTCAGGAGCCAGTTGACTTCAACCTGTGGCGTGCTCCCACACAGATCCACTACCTGATGTTTACCTATTCAACTCCTGGCTGAGATTATGCACACCTAGGCTTGCAAGCAATCACAACCCCTTGATCCAGTATAGGGAACATTGCTGCCAGACCCTTACCAGCTGGCATGCCATAGCTTCTCTAACTGGGGACTATGAATGCCAGACATTCAAAGCAGCCCTGTTGGAATTAAAAAGAACTTGCTGGAACTGTCAGGACTGGTCAAGGTCTGACCCAGGCCTAGAGTCTCTGTTCC
>JAJKFI010000009.1:25220371-25266456 GCA_029204185.1 Lerista edwardsae
TAATAATAATAATAATAATAATAATAATAATAATAATAATAATAATACTTGGATTTATATACCGCCTTTCTTAGGTCACCAGATTTCTCTGATGACTATAACTCAAGGCGGTTTACATAGGCAGACTTTATTCAGAAACCCAAAGGTTTTTACAATTTATACAGAAATGTTCTATCTTTCAAGAACTACACACATACAGATGGATCTCTCTGGATTTAGTCCTTCTTTCTGGCCACCCGTTTGTCTTCTTGCTGGCTGATAAACGGCTTCCCTGCTCCCACCAGAGAAGTGGCTGAACTTCGGCACAAGTCCCCCTCACACAAGGCAGCCGAAGCTCAGCTGTTAATCAGTCGCAATTAACGAGGTCTGCTGCTCACACAGACTTCTGGCTGTCCCGAACTGGCGACCTTCAGATCTTCAGCTCTTATGTTCAGGCAAACGGAGGCATTAACCCTCTCGACTAAATCTTCTGCCATAGATAAAGTGCCACTAAAAATAAAGTGCCATAAGGCCTCAGGGTTGGCAGTGTAGGAATGCCAGACTGTGAGTATCCCTGCCAGGTTGCAGGGAGGCTTCTCGGAGGGATGGGGGAGAAGGTAGGGAGGGGCAGAACTGGGTAGAGAGAGGTCAGACTAAGGGGAGGATCTGACCCAGGAGGGAAGATGGCAGCAGAGGCTGCCACTGAATCCTGTGTCCCCTCCGGTGCCCCGGAGCCTAACACAGCTTGCGTTGATCCAAGGAGATCCATTAGGCTCAGAAAACTGCAACACGGGGTAAGAAAAGTTCCCTTACCCCAAGAAGCCTCTAGCTGCTTTTCTGGTCCTGAAGGGTTAGGTCAGAAATTTCAGCACCACTGTTCCGCAAGCTGCTAGGGCAGCATACGGTTGGGCTGCCTATCTCCTTACCCTTCCCCGGCTCTGAAATGGATATCCTCAGACTGGGGCAAGTTCTTTAGATGGCGCAAGACCAAGTAAACAAAAGAGGGGAGCTGTGAAAATGGAGGATAGGAACTGGCACGCACCATCAGCTCCAGATCCACCCCTCCAGCAGCTTTCCTGCCCCTATTTCTCCCCCACCCACCACACTTGAACCCTCCCCACCTCCTCACATGCTGTACTGCTCTGGCAGATCAAGGCAGGTTTGGCGACGGATGGAGATACTTGTACACTCCATTGTATCACCACAGGACTCAGTGCTGCTGCTGTAAACCCTCTGATTGGGCTGACAGTGAAAGCAAATGACAATAGTAATGAGCTGAGTTTGAAGTATGACATATATTTTTAGGACCGTCCTTGAAAAGGGACGGGGGGGGGGGTATTAGTAACTTCTTACGTATCATACATACAATACCTGAATTCCTCTGTCTTTTAAATCAGATTTCCAACTGGTGAATATTGGGCGGGGGGGGGGGGGAGAAGACTGGTTCTGCATTTTCTGTCTCACTTCATTGTAAGTAATAAACCTATCCTGGGCAGCAGGGGGCGGGGGGAATCCTGTGTCTTGTCAGATTCTCTTTAACCTGTATAGTGAAGTTACCCGGTTTTATTGCCTAAGCCAAGGCAGTTGATAAATAATAGAGCTATGGCACTATACACGCCTTGGCTGCCGGCAACATTCCTATACAGTCCATCACTGCAAGAGCGAGACCTAGATCAGGAAGCATCAATCCAGCACTGCCTGGAAGGCAGACCAGCCAGTGACATTCCGAAGACAGATAAATTGCGGATTTGCATTGATAAGGCGAAAAACCGGGACTTTGGAATGGAAACACAGTCATAGAAACCTGCATACTGCCAGAAGGCAGACAGCTGGACATACCATCAGTGCAGTGATAAAAAGGTACTCCCAGAGGCAAGGACTGCATTATTAGTGTTCTGAAACCTGCCCCAAGACCAGGTGCCACATGCAGTGGTGCACAATAGGATGTCAATATGGAGGCTGTCAATATCACCCATTAATTATACCTCATATGCAGCGGCATAGCCAGAGGGGTGCAAAACTGTACATTTTTTACGGCTCCCGGCTGAGCCGTGTAAGTGGCCCCTTCCCCTCACCACCGAGCCAGTTGGGACAATGAAAACAATGCGGAGGCCTCTACGTTCTTTTCATCATCCCGACTGGCCCCAGTGGCAAGAGGGAGGGGCCATAAAAGCAGTGGCATTCCTAGAGTGGGGTAAAATGCTGAATTTTGCAGGAGCCTGAGTCCCTGGGTAAAGCGACCTAGGGCCGGCTGTAGGAGCAGTGGGGCCCAATGTGGAGCATTCCCATGGGGGCCCCCACCCTCCACGCGGGGCTCCCACTCACCAAGAAAAGCGTTTGTGGTGCTGCATGTGGCACCTGGAAATAGTTGCTAGTGACATTATGACATCACTGCCGACTGTTTCCAGGAAGCCCATTTTGGGCAGTTTGGAGACAAAGGCAGGTGGGAGGGCCCAAGGGAACGCTCTGCTTGTCCTCCTGAGCCACAGTTCAGGAGGCTGCAGCAGCAGGCAATATGCTCACTGCGCTGGAGAGGGAGAGGGTGGGACGCAAAATGCAGGGCCAAATGTGATTACATTGGTCACATTGGCTTAAGGCCGGCTCTGAAGCTGCCCCTCACCTCACCTTCACCGCCAGGCTCCTGCAAAACTTAGCATTTTGTCCAGCGATGGGATCTACAAACAACCTGGGGGAACGCTGGGCGGGACTTACGTGGGGCTTCTGCGTGATTGGCTGCCCGTCCACAGCGTTCTGCAGCTGTCCTGGCCTCGGGGGGGCTGCCCCCGGTTAGCGCGCCCCACCAGTGCTCGCCCAGGCACCCAGCGCGACCCTCACCTGTCCTCCGCAGTGAGCAGGAGCCCCCCCCCCCCCGAGGCCAGGGCAGCTGTGGATCGCCGCGGTCGGGCTGCCAATCACCCAGATGTCCCGCCTAAGTCCCACCCAGCATTCCCCCAGGTCGTTTGTAGATCCCATCGCTGATTTTGTCCCACCTCCAGGAATGCCACTGCGTACAAGACATGGTTTTGCACCCCTCCGGCTATGACACTGCTCATACGCTAGCTAGTAACACACTTGCTTCCTGCAGCAGCACACGGCATGGTTGGATGTATTTGTGTAAGAACTTCAGTAATTTAATATTAGCAATTGAATAATATTAGCCTAATTTAATATTCACAGATGAGACCAGTATGCATGAACTTTCAGAGCTAAATCCTCATAAAATATGAACATTCAAGTAAGCCTCCCAGATTAAAATTCCAGCTCGCTCAACTTCGCTGCTTCCTTGATCCTTTTCTTTTTAACATGATGTAAACCACGTTCCCCCCTACTCATTAGCCTCATACCTGCTACTATTCTCTGGGGACAAAAGCATTAAAAAGATTTCAAGCTCTTTTCAAATTTGCTGTCAAATCCATATGCTTCAGAGACATTCTGACAACAGCATTTCAGATGTGGACTGACATTAGTAATTAATCCCCTGACTTTATAAACTCACTGGAATGTATCTTGTGAATGGTTCTCTACACACAGTTTGTCTTTCTCAGCACCATTCTATGTAAGGGCTTGCAGAAGCATATGCCACATTATTCAATGGGATTTACACCCTAAGTAACAGCTCAATCCTAACCAGCACCCGTGCAGCATGTTGGCCCACACTAGCCAAACACTGGCAAGGAGCAAGCTGGAGGTCTCCTCGAGGTAAGAAGACATTTGGGCCCAATCCTATCCAACATTCCAGTGCTAATGCAACCATGCCAATAGGGCATGTACAGTACTGCATTCAAGGGGCAGTCACAGAGGCCTCCTCAAGGTAAGGGGTCATTTCATCCCTTATCTTGGAGCTGCATTATGGATGCATGCTGAAAGGTTGGATAGGACTGGGCTGATTACTCCGAGGCTGATTGTCCCCTTACATCGAGTAAAACCCCAGTCTGTACAATGGGACTACTTGGATCTGCGCCAGCAAAATCGCTGGCACAAATCAAAGAAACTTGTGCTATGGATCATAATGATGAGTATTTTGCTAGTTCAAAAATAATTAGCAAAGCTATCTGTGACATACTTACTACGAGGGATTTTTAATATATAATACAGTGTATAAAAATTAGTTTAAAGTCTATTCTGCCAGTTTCATCTACCTTTATGTAAAGTTTCTTAGAATAGAATAGAATAGAATAGAATTTTATTGGCCATACATGGAATTTTACTTCAGCCCAAAAGCTCTCACATATACCTTAAACTAATAAGTAATACCATCACATTAACAAGCCGCCACTAACTCTACACTTATCCAAATCAAACCAAACATCAACATAATCAGCTGGTCAGTAGCCCAATAGCACGGGGGCGGGGGAGTTTCTTCTGGTTCACAATTTGTTGATGGGGGGAAAAAACAGTCTTACCTAGGAGAAAATACTGAGATGCCTGAAAGGTTTGGAAATATTGGAACATAAAATAACTCCAAATGCCAACACTGGAATTCCAACCTGCATTCAGTGTTGGCTCTGTTCTAAGACATCTGGCAGTGCCTTGCAGCAGGATATACTTAATGGAGAATCCCATTTGGCACCTCAGAGTTCTTATTTTAAAACAGAGTGAATTTCAAAGTATGTACAATATTTGTCTGCAAACACAATCCTAACCTGGAGTTAGGCTGACACAGTTAGGCCAGCAAAGTTTGGCTGACACAAGGTTCACCGTAAAGCATGTTTGGACCACTCTTGGAGTTAGGGGGGATGGCGCACGCCTATGTGTTGGCCTCTCTGACTCCAAGAGTGGTCCAAACATCCTTTACGATGTCCCTTGTGTCAGCCAAACTTTGCTGGCCTAACTCAGGGTTAGGATTGTGCCATCTGTTTGCACAAGAATAGGACCCAAACAAGTCATTGTTTCTAAAACGATTCATGGCTACTGACTGGTGCAACTAGGTTTGGAGGAGGAGGGGTTACAATATGGATTTGATAAAATAATACCACTACTGGGATTCAAAGTGCAACTTGATAAACATTATGCTAGCAATAAATTCCTTAAATAGCAATAACCATGCCAACGTTTTACAAGCACTGACAATCCGCTTGAAGGTGCCTAGAAAAAGAAAAACTGGAATCCAAATCTGGTAGAGGACCCCAGCCTTCTTCGTGGGGTTTCTCCTGGGGTTGTGGCAGCCCAGTCCTATGCATGTCTATTCAGAAGAAAGGCCCATCATAGGCAATGGGGCTTACTCCCAAGTAAGTGTGGATAGGATCGCAACCTCAGTCAGAAAAGCTGTATCAGGTCCTGTCAAACGTGCAGCTCCTGGCACCTGGAATGAATTTCATGTCAATGGTTCAGAAGCGGGTGCCTGGGCCAAAAAAGGCAGAGATTGTTCCAGAATATCAAACAAGGAGCAGAGGCAGATGCAAAGTCAGACTGAAGCGGAGCTCAAGACCACAGCAACAACTAGAAAAGAGATCAGGTGTTAGCAGTGTTCTGAGACAAAGATCAGTTCCTCAGAGAGCAAAACAAATTGTGAGCTGAGGTCATTATAGGGCAGGGTATAGGTAGGGTTAGGGACGTGGTGGCGCTGTGTGCTAAACCGCTGACCGGAAGGTTGGGAGCTCGAGACCACGCAACAGAGTGAGTTCCCATTGCTTGTCCCAGCTCTTGCCAACCTAGCAGTTTGAAAGCATATAAAAATGCGAGTAGATAAATAGGTACCACTTCGGTGGGAAGGTCACGGCTTTCCGTGCACTACGGCATATAGTCATGCTGGCCACATGACCATGGAAACTTGTCCATGGACAAATGCCGGCTCTTCGGCTTAGAAATGGAGATGAGCACCGCCCCCTTGAGTTAGACATGACTAGACCATTCAGTCACATTCCCCGGGGGCGGGGAAGACGGCGAAACAGAGCGGTACGCAACGGGCGGGCTGCCACTCACCCGTTCCTCCCGCCCAGCGTTCCGGCTGCATGATGCCGCTGGTCACAGGGAAACCTTTACCTTTTTATAGGTAGGGTTACCTGATACAAACTGGGACAGAGTGCCTATACCTTTAACCATTGTATAGCAATGCTAATTTGGGCAGGTGCAGCTCATCACGGAAGGGTTTTAAAAGCTATACCTGCCAAAATTCCCTCTTCTGTACAATGATTAAAGATATAGGCACTCTGTCCCAGTTTGGATTTGGTAACCCTTAGTATTATAAGGGGAAGGTCACATCCAGGGAGCATAACCTTTACTACCAGAGAGCCACCCTTGCAGAAGCTATTTGTGGGCAACACTGAATTGAAACAGAAACTGGAGGTGCAGTGCCTGGTAACTGAACTCTGGTACTTTCTGATAGGGGCAACCCAAGAAGACTGAGAGCGCAATCCTAACCTAAAGTTAGGTCAGCACAGTTAGGCCAGCAAAGTTTGGCCAGCACAAGGGTCACTGTACAGTATGTTGGGACCACTCTCAGAGTCAGAGAGGCCAGCACAAAGATCTGCACCATCTTTGCCAAGAGCTTTACGGTGGCCCTTCTGCCGGCCAAACTTTGCTGGCCTAACTGTGCCGGCCTAACTCCAGGTTAGGATTGCGCTCTCATACACTGCAACAGGGATGGTGGACCGAGATTAGTATCTGGGATTTTCTAACTTTGAAGCAGATGGGTAGAGACAGGCTTGCTGTATAAAGTAAGTGCTGGTGACATAGGAAGTGGAGCCCAACTGCTGTGAGGCCCAGTGCAAAACACACCTCAGCACCCCATAGCTCTGGGTAGCGCCAAGCCTGTGATCCACCAAAAATTGCATCACAACCCACTTGTGTGCAGTGGCGGGTCTAGGGGGGCAGGGGGGGCAAGAGCCCTGGGTGCCATCTTGGGGCCGTCTAGGGGGGTGCCAGTGGCCCCCTGCAACATTGTGTGGGTAGACCTGCGTTCTGTGGAGCCCAGGTCTACCCAGTGCTGCTTCTGGTGGGTAGACCTGGGCTCCCATGGGGGCACACTTTTATTGGATGCCCCGGGTGCCATTTTGACTAGGTCCGCCCCTGCTTGTGTGTCATGATCCACAGTTTGAGAACAACCGATATATTGTCATAGTAAGTCTGCAAGTAGTGAGGAGATTTTGCTGCAGGGGGATTGAAAGCATCCTCCAATTCTCTCCACTTACTGAAAATATTTTTGGGAGGGCTGTGTCTAAGCATCAAAGACAGTTATTCTTACAGGTTAATCTTTCCATTATAAGGACTGTACAGTATCTCATCCCACTAGGAGTTTTGGAATCAGTGTGTTGCTTTATAAATGTCTGTAACAGAATAAAAAGAAAAGCAAACTAACATTCCAGTTTGCAAACACATTATTAATTTAGCATCAAGTTTTAAGTATTCCGTTTTATTTCCATGGGAAAAATTGAGGCTTAAATTTTTAAAAGCAAATATTCACATGGCTTTTGCCAGCATTCTCATTGCTCAATTGCACTGCAAAATGTTGTCTTCTGGAAACTCTTCAAGAACTACAATCAATCACTAAAATATATAAGAGGAAGAATATTTTAGAAGTATTAAAGAATTGCAGATTTATTTTTATTCCAGTGCTCTGATAAATTGGAATGCCAACAGACCACACACAAAAATATGAAGATTCAGCAGGAAGAGAAGGGAAAGCATCTACTTTTATCTTCTGTCAAGTTCTCCAAGCACATTCTCTATTAGGATTCCAAAAAATATTAAAAGATTTGGGTCATGAAAACAGCTTTAATTGCTTGTATCAGTGTGAAAACAAGGCAATTAACGTCTATTATGTAAATATGATACTGTTTTAAAATGCTGACGACAACATTGCAATTAAGTGGGATGGGGAATTAGCGCATGTTGCACTGATTAGACACACCATGGGCCTTAATTTTGATGTTACAGCTTGCAGTGCGCACACTTACTGTTCTATCGGAGAAGGGCTGTCCTCTGTTGTGCTGTTTTCTTGCAGGCAGAAGATCTCAAGTTCGATCCCTGGTATCTCCAGGTAAAGCAGAGAAAAATTACTATCTGAAATACAGCTGCCAGTCTGTATTGACAATACAGACGTCGCTGGATCAATGGATTTATTTGATATAAGGCAGCTCCATATTTCAGTGATCAAGTCTCTAAGTCCTTCGGAAAGGTGAGTAAAGGTGAATAAAATAATACCAAACACAGACTCCAACAGCAGCAATCAGATAATCATGATCACATAAAGTTTCATAATCACCACATCCATGTGTGGATCCACATTCACTTGGCTATTCAGCCTCACGACACTATCTGACTCCACCAGAAGCAGAAGAGCAGTGCTCCGGCACCAAAGTGTGGCTTTCTAACAGCCTAGCCCTGCAAAGCAGGCACAGATCTGGCCCATGCAAAAGAGAGATCAGGAGGTGGCAGCAATCAGAGAAGCCTCCCCCTCACTTCATGGAAAACAATGGGGCGAGAGCCCAATCCTATAGGCCTCAGTGCCCATGGTATAAACGTACCGCAGGCAGTGGCATCGTAAAAGTGCCATAAGGCACTCCCAGCGTCGGTGGTAAGCTGTTACTGCTGGCACTGGGCCAACGTCGACCCCCGCCACCCAGAGGGGGCAACACAATGCCGGCAGCGGTAAGTACTACCGTCTTTTGCGTAGCACTGGTTCCGGGTAGAGAAGAGTGTGTTCCTGATCAGGGGCAGAGGACACAGATTCGAGGAAGCCGTACAGCCCAATTCGGGCCACACAGCCTGGGACCAAGGTTTTGGATGCAGACTAATGGCCGCATCCGAGGCCCACTTCCCTCCCCGGTCTAGCATGCCCCCCTCCCACCCAGTTCCACCCACCACCCGCCCTCCCAGAACTGCCCCTGCTCCAACTGAGTTCAGCTGGCGCAGAGGCGGCTCAGTACTGCTAGTGTTGGCCTGGGAGCTCTAGTGCCGATGCAGGGGGGCCAGTTGGCATGTCGTTCCGTCAGCGCTACATTGAGGACTGGATTGCTCCCTGAATCTATACACTTGCTTTGAAATATACTACACTGAGGACAGTCAACATTATACTATATCCAAAACACTAATGGTTTTCCCTCAAATATATGGTCTATATCGTGTCTCACCTAGGGAGTAATGGTGCAGGGGAAAAGCCCAGGAAAACGAACAATTCTTTGCTCAACTGAGTACAGTTCATGGGCCTTATTTTTTCCTGCTTCTTTAATGTGATTTAACTTATGATAGTGACACATGTCTTGAATTCCATCCTGTACATTATCTGTGACTTTTTTTCCTACGCCAGCTGGCTTGGTAGCAGAATCGCTTCTCCCTTTAGCCTTATTCTACTGCTAAATGTTTAGAATTAGGAAACTTGAAGTAGGTTTGATGTCCGGGCCCTGTTGATTTACAAATGTATTCCTTTCTTTTCAGCAGCAGCAGCAGTATCTTGTGCAAAAAATGTAACAAATGAAAATATACCTTTGGAAACCAATGAGTAAGCACACTGAGGGCGCAATCTGATGCAGCGCCGGAATGGCGAGGCCGACTTGGCAGCACCATATCCAACACTGTATAGGAGAGGTTGGAGCCCCCTCCCACGGCAAGGAGGAGCCCCCTCCCACGTTCACTCACGCTCCAGCCTCCCGTATGGGCGTCTCAGATCTGCGCCCGCTAAAGAGTGGGTTCAGATCAAAGGAGGCCGTGTGGCCCGAATCAGGGCCTCGCGGACGGGCTTAGGATGTCCAAGCCTGCCCACATCCCACCCAAGTCCCGCCCCCACATTCCTCCCACCAATCCCCGCACTGCCCCGTCATGGCGCCGGCCGACTTTGGCCAATGTGAGGGAGGCACTGCGTGGGCGCAACAAGACCGGCGCTGCCAGCAGCGCCAGTCCTGTTGCCTTAGCACCGATGCAGGGATGCTGCTCGGCTTCCCCACGTTGGCGCTAATACCTTTACTTAGCATTGACTCAACATCGTTGCCTCAGCGCTAAGCGCCAAATAGGATGGCACTAAGCGCCAAATAGGATGGCATTCTTAAAATAAAATAAGTCAGAAGCCTTTGCCACCGATTCTACCCAAGAACGGGAAAAGCTGACTGTTTTTAATAGAATTACAATCCTTCAAACGGTTGTTTGCTTTTCTTCTGAATTAATACAGCAGGTTCTATTTTACAATGTTTTCACTGAATCGTGAAATCGTTTCATCTTTGTCGTAATTTTTTAAATCTTATGACAGTCTGATCACTTCATTCCCTTTTCTCTTTCTAGCTTTGAGGTTACATATTAAGCAGCATTATCTACCTGTCCATCCCCATACAAATCACCATTATCCAGCCTAGTGAAGGACAAAATTTCTGCCATGACCTTTGCCCTAGGTCGGTGGTTCCCAAACTGTAAGCCAGGGAGCCATGGAATCCAACCAGGGAAGCTGCAAAATCCTCACAAAAAACGAACCATATACAATGTATAGGATTGTAGCCCTAGTGGGGAGCAGTGGCCAATGGCCCAGTAAGCAGTACCATCGCTACTGGGGGGGGCAGACCACTAAGTTTTGCAAGGAGTCTTACTTAGCTGTGTAGATCACTTACTTAGCTGTGTAGATTGTTAGCCAATCCTAACAATCTTTCTACAGCAGCAAGGGAGAGGAGCGATTTACATGGCAAGGTTAAGACTTGTTGCAAAACTTAGAGCTCTGCTGCCCCTGTAGGAATACTGCCGGCAGTAGGTCAAGTTGAAAACGTTTGGGAACCACTGCCCTAAGCTATTACTCAGAATCTGACCCTGAAGAGAGAGATACAGTTCAGTCAGAAGGGTCAGCCCTGGAATCATTCCCAAGAACTCACACTAACTGGACCCTGCTTCCCTTCCAAGGAGACCCCAGAGCCAGTAGCTTCAGAGCTAGAGAACCAGAACCAGCCCTCCCTGAGCTTGAACTGATTCCTTGAAGAACAGTCCCTCCCATGCCAGCCCACTCCAAGAGCAGATTCTCCTGATCCACCGTGCCAGCACACCAGTACCAGCAACAGGCCAGGAAGTATGCAGTGGAGCCAAGAAGACCCTAAACTGTCCCTTTAAATGTCTGTGTCCCTTTGGAACACCGAACAGGACAATATCCTGCCATTTTAGTACACGGGAACAGGTCCCTGCACTCCTCTAAATAGTCCTGAATACCTTGATCCAATGATTCCACTTATATAACTAGCATTGAATAAATGACTTTAACTTGGCAGCCAAAGTATGTCCTTCATATACATCTGAATATGACCTTCCTTTCTTACAGCAGATCTGGGTTGGTCCAATTGCATTTCCCAAGGCATTTTTTTTGCAGTCCAGGTTTTATATTATTGAGTGCCTAATAAGGAAAAAAACAACAAGGACACATCCTGCTTATTTTTAAACACTTCTATAACTTTAAAATGGACAAGAGGTCAGTCTATCAGCAGCAGCTTATTACCGAGTAATAAAATCAGTCCAATGCAATCGTAGATCCACTAGACAGTGACATTGCATTGACATCCATCAGTGAAACTTAAGGAAACCTAATAGAATCAATGGAGATGAAAATCTGTTGAGAGGGTATCTGGTTTATCAATACCAGAATGCGCATTTCCCTAAGGAAAAGCCATCTACACCCACCTGTTAACACAGTTAATTGTCACTGATGGCTAAATGCATCCTAATTGATTTAATGCCCATTAAAATTCTATTTTCGAAAATAAAACAGCAGATTATATAATAAATAATCCGTCATCCATCATGGCAAGAAAAATCACATTTGTCATGAATTATTTAAAGCTGAAATAGTTCTTCTCAGAAGATGCAAATATCTTCATACCAATTAATAAGTCAACGGACGGGGAAATAAGAAAAAGCAAGTGATAATTCAGGAGTAGATAGAAATTTCACTTCAGTGGTCTGCTAATAATTATTTTCAATAAATTATAAACACAGCTCAGACTTTTGCAGCATACCTTGAATATTCAATGGAGGTCATTAGAAAGGAATTAATACAAGACGTTTTCCAATTAAAGATGCTGATTGCAAAAATCTCAAACAGAGCAACTTTATCACTTTGAATAGAATCTTAAGTAAATCAGGCTTTGGATGAAATGAGTGAAAAAAATGATATTGCTTTGAATCTAGCTCAACACAATATTTTCTGTAGCAGTAACAGCTGACAGGGCTTTTTCTTAAGTTCTATGTAAAGTGCTTGTCCAAGCATTAACGCATTAAGAGTGCAATCCTAACCAACTTTCCAGCACTAGGGTAACAGCAATGTAGCTCTTAGGTAAAGGAATAAACATTTAAATTATTCAATTAATAATTAGCCAGACTGGAAAAGATGAGAGTAGTACTTATCCACATTACGGTATAGGAATGGTTGTTGTACCTGAACCTAGTTTGTATTTCATTGACTCTTACATAACTAGGGATGGTTTTTTTCAGTGATCAACACAGAACGCTCAATAATGAGAATTTCTATTGAAAATGCAACATAAAACGAAAATACACTGCTTTCGCTTATTTTGACAGAGTTTGACACCAATTTAGATCCGTTTCACAAAAATAATACTTTTGTTTATTTTTGACAGTTTTGAAGAATCCACAAATAGATTTCAGTAAGGGATCAGGAGGAGGAGTGGCATAAACAGGAGGAAAGCTTGCTAAAACTTGCATGAACACGCATGTTCATAGTACACAGTGCATGCTGGGGCGACTTTAATGAAATGGGGAAGTAGTAAGTAGCCGTTTCCTGACGCTCCAAGCAGCAAAGTGCAGCTTGGGAATTTTTGAGCAGGTTATTTCAGGCTGGTGTGTGTGTGTGTGTGCGCGCGTGCGCGTGCACCAGTAATTGCTTGCCTTTATAGGGCCATTCACTCTTATTTATTGCACAGTTTGTACAACGTATACAATTTGCAATAAAAATTTGGCTAAAAAAACACATTCTGTAACACTGCAGTTTGCTATTTTAATCAAGAAATTTTGGAAAAAATATCACCAAAAAACCCCACCCGTATATATAACTTCAGATGTGGTCACATAGAAAGGCATATAGCTCCAGTAACCAATCAAACATTAGCCCAGTTATCTGGGGCCAAGGTATTTTTGAAGCCTGATACTGCTGGCGTTTGGCAAGCCCTTCTTGCCAAAGAATCTAGGCCATGACTGCTTTCATCACTATGTTTGGATGCTTCTTTTCCAATTAGCTCAATTTTGGCCCAGCTTCAGCCTCTGAGCACTTCCAAAAGAGAATTTCTCAGATGGTGTCAGGGTCTCTTTTGACATGCCAATGATGAGTTTGTTTATGGCAAAAAATAAAGACATACGTGCCATTTTGAGATATTTCAGCCAAGCCAAACTTGCTGAATGTGAATGAAGTGTGAATGTAAAAAACGCACACAAGATACAATTTGTTGGACATATAATTGGTACACAGAGAATCCAGCCTGACCCAAAAAGGAGGAATGTACCCTTGAACTTACAGAAACTTTTAAGATGTGTCTGCAATAAGATGGTCTCTAGGAATGACAAATTATTTTGTAGTTTTTTAAAGTAAATTTAGCCCATGTTATAAGAGCCTATATGAGAACTCTAAACTGGGCATATAACATAAACCAGTGGTTCCCAAACTTTTAGACCGGGACCCACTTTTTAGAATGGCACTCCTGTTGGGACCCACCAGAAGTAATGTCATTAACACTGGAAGTGATATCATAGCTGGAAATGACATCATCAAGCACAAAGTGCTGTCATTGTGACATAAAAAAATGACACTCCTGGAATGCGAACTGGCATTTGTGGACTGCAGCAATCATACAACCATGAAACATCCCTGACAGAAAGCAAGATTAGTACAAAATATTATGCAAAAGCACTGAAATAAAAATAAAATTTTTAAAAACCCTCACTTGAAAATTCAAACTGTTAACATTCACAAAAGGAATATAGCAAGAGTTAAATCTGCAGCTTCCAAGATGGCTGCTCCCAGTTTTCTGTGACTCACCTGACATCAGGTCACAACCTACCAAGTGGGTCCTGACCCACAGTTTAAAGAACACTGACATAAACACACGGGGCAACACACAGCAAAGTGAACTATGCTATGATAGAAACAATTGCTGGCATAATCATATTTGCCAAAAGTAGCTGAAAACTACCTAACATAATGTTCGTATGACAAGACGCTCTGTCCCACAAATCCTTATGATGCAGTCAGATTATTTTTCCCATCTTTAGAGCACTGCAAGGCTTTTAATTGCTTTTACTGCAACAGACTTGCATGATTCTCCCTCGGGAATGGACGCTTTTGCGGTACAAGAAGATGCATAGTTTTTGTAAACTAGGAGCAACGCTAAGACAAACATAGCCGGGAGCTAGAGAAACAGAACAAAGCTCAAGTGATGCAAGAAGCTTTGGTTATTACATGGGCATGTGAATCAGGAGCATTGCCAGAAGAGGGCGCTCAGCAAGAATGGCAGAGGCCGCAACTTGCTGTATACGTTGCCCCGCCTTCACTGTCAGAGTCATCTGGGCTGCAACGGCAATGCCTGTGCGTTGCTGTCACTGCCCTGAATGGTTCCAACGGTGAGGAGGAAAGGCCGTTTACATGGTGCGTTGCAGTTCCTGCCCTACATACCATACCACCCCCCTCTGGCTATGCCACTCATGTGAATAGCTTAGTTCTGACTCGGTTGAGTAGAAAACAAGTAGCCAAAGCTGGGAGAAGGAGTTGCCGCCGCCATCAAAGCTTTCCTCCCATTCACCAGAGGGGAGGCAGGAAAAAAACTTACCACCATCTTCTGTTGCTCATGACCTACCATTGGGTGATGGGGGCCCAAAACCCTGGGCGATGGAGCTATTGGGGCGGGTGAAAGGCAGCGATGGGGTGCCTTTAACGAGCCCAGTAATCCTATTAGCGCTGTCTCACATGTATTTTACTCTTTTTTTGCTGAGCTCCAGCGCTGATGCCGGTGGCGCAGGTTCGGTCCCCCCTTCCCCGCGCTTGGCTGGAGTTGACAAGAGAGGGATTGGGGGGGTGCTGGTTGCGAGTTCGATTCCCCCCTGGGTCAATAAGCCCCCGATGCTCGTTTTTCTTTTCTTTTGGCTTGAGTAAACTACGGACATGGCTGGGCTATATGCCTCCAGCCAGTAAAATGTGTGGTGGTTACGAGAGCAGCTGGGGCAGTCAGGGAAGTGCGTAGTGGTTACGGGCATGACCAAAGCGAGATGCCAGCAGCCAGGTGGGGGAACTTTGGCGGAGCTCTTGGAAAATCTGGGGGGGGGGGGTAGTCCCACTTCATTGGACTATAGGCCGTGATAGATTGTGCAACCTCCTTACATTGGTGGTGGGCTACTTCAGAGTACCGGGTGCAAGGGAGTGGCAACAGGATGCAAGCATCTTGTTGTCTCATGCCTCCCTGGGGCACCTGGTGGGCCGCTGTGAGATACAGGAAGCTGGACTAGATGGGCCCTTGGCCTGATCCAGCAGGGCTCTTCTTATGTTCTTATGATGGGGTGGTTCGCGGTTTTGGTCCTCCCGCCCACCCCTGCATCTGCACGGCTCCAAAATGGAGCCTAGTGTGGCGTGGAAGGGCAGAGCAGAGTAGCGCACAGCAGCAGGGAATGAGCAGAGGGGTGGACCTCCTCTGCCTCTTTCCCCAGATGGGCTGTTTGCTAGTTCCGCTACTGCAAGGACTGATCTTCCAAACCTTTGCAGTCATTCCAGGGTACCCAGAAGGCTGAACTGACAAGCATGACATGCAGTTAGATACTTCCAAGCCAGGCAAAAGGCTGAAACTGGGTTCACACGTGATCTATGGCACACCAATTACCAAAGAAAATTTAATTGGGAGGTATGAAGATTACCTCATACAGGTTAGCATTCCATCTTAACAATTTTCTTCTACAAATCAGGCAAGGCTGCTTGAATTCTTTGTAACGTTTCAAAAACGTTTTGCAACCCCACCCAAAATCAGCTCATGACCCACTGGTGGGTCCCAACCTACAGTTTGGGAATGATACCATACTTGTTTTCCTTTAGGAAACCAAGACCTTTAGGGAAGTCGTTACTGAATTGCAGAGACCTTACTGAAGTCACAGAAGTCCTTTTGAGTCTGAGCAAACCTTTTTGTGTCCTCAAGAGCTTTGCAGCCCCAAGAGTTTGTGTGCGATGGCGTAACACAGACAAATTTCTGGTCTATCACTCTCTACAGAATTAAGTCTTCCAAAATGGCGTAGAATTAAGACGTGACTATAATTATGACAATAAACGCTAAGCTCTAAACCAGAAAAGCCTTTTTCCCCCGACACTACATAAAATATGAATGAATGTGACTTAAATTGGAAAATCATTCACTGTGTAATAGAAGTACCAAATAGGTTTATATATGGGAAGCAAATGAGATGGAAATGACAGAGCAAGCACAGTGGGAAAAGAGCACTGCCTTTCATGTTGTAATCCTGAAAGTCCAAGATGGTCATTCTTGACCAGGTTTTGCACTCCACTGAAATGAAAATATACTGACTTCACCCAAGGAAGAGGCTGACAATTCTTAATACCGCTAGAGTTGCTAAAGCAGTGGTATTCAAACTTCTGAGACCGGGACCCACTGTTTAGAATGGCACTCATCTCAGGACCCCAGAAGTGACGTCAGTAATCTGGAACTTTGGCTGGTGCAAGGGCCACCGTAAAGTGTGTTTGGACCAGGGGCGGAGGGACGGTGTAGCCAGGGGTGTGGAACGCATGGGCGCCGGCAGCAGGGGGGGGCACCGGCAGCGCGGAGGCGGCAGAATGAAGAGGAATCTGCAGCAGAGTGAAGAGGAATCTGCATGTTTTTTGGCCGGCCCGCCCACCCTCCCCGGCGCCCGTTGCGCTCCAAAATGGAGCTCTTCCAGACGCAGGGAGGTGTGGCTTGGCGGCGCATGGGGCGGGGTGACGTACTGGGGGCACGGTTTCATCGCCCTGCCATGGGCACAATCCGCAGCCCTGATCCTCTCCGTACACCACTGGTTTGGACCACTCTCGGAGTCAGCGAGGATGGCACACGTCTGTGTGCTGGCCTCTCTGACGGAGAATGGTCCAAATATATTTTACAGTGTCCCTTGTGCCGGCCAAACTTTGCAGGCCTAACTGTTGCAGCCTAACTCCAGGTTAGGATTGCACCCTGAAATGAAGTAGGATCATGTCCCACCATACCCAGCAGGAAGTGGACACTTGGGACACCATTTCCACTGAGTAGAAATCAAAGGTGCTTGTGATATATTTTCTAAATATTGCTCAGTTGCTTTCCTGATTTTGTTAGACCTCCAAGGCTTATATTGATAAATGGCTAAGTAAATCAACAAGAAAAACAAGTTCAAGGACTCTTTGGGCCATGGTTTTAGTTCAAGGTCATCAGCAGTATTCTAGTTAAGTAAAACATATTTATCCTTTGGGGTCCTCCCCAGCTGATCATTACCTTGTAGCCAGGGTGTATCTGACAGCGAATTTGACACTGAAGCAAGGTCATTGCAGATTACACCTGCAAGAATATATAAACACAGATAACATAGCTGAGGTATACAACTTTAAAGCTGCGCCGATTCGTTCTCTGTAACATTTTGTGTGAAGAATGAAAGACCTACCTCAGGCTTGCTCATATTTCAGGTTATTGGATGTCAGGCATCTAGAACAAGAGAGTCATTTCTCTCATTCCCTGAATATCCTGACCTTCCAGAGTCTTTGGGTTGTCTGCTACAGAACGTTGGACGAATCAACCAAAATAGTTAGAGATGTGCGTCATCCTCCGTGATTCTGAGAGTGCAATCCTAGGTACCCTGTAGCGTCGATGCTACGTGATAGCGTCACTGCTACACACAGAGCGGCGCTGACGCGAGCCAGGCCGAGGGAGGGTGTGAGGGCATTTCTGGGGAGGCAGGGGGTGGGTGGTAGGCGGGCCAGCAGGCAGGCCAGTCCGGAAGGGGGCGGGCCTTAGATTCGGCCATAAGGCCAAATCAAATAAAAGGCTTCAATCCAAGGCCATGCGGCCTGCATTCAGTCCATGCAGTCTCCTTGGATCTGCTCCTGCTGTTTATCCGGCACAGATCTGAGGGATCCATAGGGGAAGCTGGCACCTCCCCTATGGCAAGGGCACGGTGCCTCCCCAAAGCAAGGCTAGATATGGCGCTGGGAGGCCGGACTTGCCATTCCAGAGCTGCTTAGGATTGCACTGCCCAAGTGGTCCAAACGTGCTTTATGGTGTCCCTTGCGCCAGCCAAACTTTGCTGGCCTAACTGTGCCGGCCTACCTCCAAGTTAGGATTGTGCCCTCAATCCTGCAATTGTTAATAAGGCACTTCTGTCACAAGCAACTTGTGTTCTGCAGCAGCTGTTAATGCTAGGGTCACCAGATACAAATGGGGACAGAGTGCCTATACCTTTAACCATTGTATAGAAGAGGGAATTTTGAAAGCTTTTGAAAGCCTTCCATCATGAGCTGCACCTGCCCAAATTCCCTCTTAATTGCAATGGCTCTCTGTCTCAGTTTGTATCTGGTAGCCCTAGTTAATGCAGACAGAATGCACTAAATTATGCATAACTGCATAATACATTAACAGCTAACGATGAGAAGACATAATTGACATGTTTTGGACACCTTAAGAGTTTCTGTAATAGAAAGTGCCTGGCTGTCTCTTGGACTGCCTTCTGCCTGCCCTGCTAATCTAGTTTATTCTTGCCCTTAATGGTCACAGTGACTGAAATGCTATTCAAGAAGATAATCACCCAAAACAAGCCCCAAGAAGCTTTTGACCATTTAAGGTCATGGTCAGAGATACTATGCTATTTTGTTCTAATTAGCCTATTCCTGATAGCAAGGAGAGAAAAGGAGGGTACCTCTCTTCTCTCTTTACCCACGTAGCTTAGAAGTTCATCTTTCACCTCTTGGTACTTGGCTCATAGTGGCAGCCACTGCATGAGCTCAGGAGTTGGCCAACTTTAAGCCAATTAGATCAACTGCTTCCAATTGGGCTTCTCCCCCAAGGGGGACAGGTGCTAGGGTGACACTCTAGTTTTGTCAAAGGAACACAAATTTATTTTGTCAAACAAACTTTTTTTCTAAACAAAAACCAAAATTAATATTTGTACTGAATCCTTTCACAGTCACTAAAACAAGTGGTGTTGTAACTATTAGGTAAGCTACACATTTTGTTTACTTGTAGGTTCCCCACCACCCAATTCTAAGCATAGTGAAATAATACAGCTTTATATTTGCACTAGCTTTTTGTTATCCGGCGTTGCCCGGGTAACAAAATGATCTTCTATTCCAGAGTTTATGAGTTTTGCACCCCTTCTCGCCGCCCACGCCGACAGGGGCCGAACCCGGACTCTAATGGCGACAGGAGCATCGCCGCTCGCCTCAGCGACCCTGGAAACTATGGATTCGACACCGATTTTGGCCATTTTTGAACATTTTCACATGGGGACCCCCGCATACCCCCACCCCTGGGGGCGCTAGGGGGGCCCGACCCCCGCAGTGTTTGTGGCCAGGCTGCTAGGCTTCCGCATGCCGAGTTTGGTGCCAATCGGTCCAGGCGTTACAGCAGGGCATGGCAGACATTGTGTTTCGCACCCCTTCTTGCCCCCCACGTTGAGGGGGGGCCAAACCCAGACTCCAACTGCATTGTCATCTCGGCGACCCCGGAAACTATGGATTCGACACCTATTTCGGCCGTTTTCGGCCATCTTCACGTGGGGACCCCTGCGTACCCCCACCCCCGGGGGCCCTAGGGGGTCTGACCCCCACAGTGTTTGTCGCCAGGCTGCAAGGTATATGCGTGCCAAGTTTCGTGCCGTTCGCTCCAGGCGTTGCGGAGCCTATGCGGAACACACACACACACACACACACACACACAAACGCTCTTCTTTATATATATAGATTAAAGATTGATTTAAAGGCATGTGTAACAATGCCCCATTGTTTTGCACTTTGCAAAGAAAGAAGCTGTCTGCTTGGTCTACAGATCACAATGTTTTTAAGCCCTTTGGTGGCTTACTGATCTAATGGAGCCAAGTTTTATTCCACTGAACTTTTCTCAGTGAACAGGCTCACAACAGGCTCAATAAAGCAAATTGAGAGCACATATTTGCTCCCAATATGCCATTTCCCCCACACTTGCTTCATGGGGAACATTCATTTCATGCAGCGTATCAGTTGAGATGCAGCTGCAGCAATGAGTAGAGCCCAAAGGAATTCCTTTCCAGCTGCTCATCACAAGAGCTTACCAAGCCAAGCCTAGAGCATCATTTGCATTGGGAAGCCTGTTGTCAACTTGGAAGACAGTGGCTACAGCTGATGGAACAAAGCAGAAGATCATTCTAATGGAGCTTCAGTTCTGTATTCAGACAGAATGTGAATTCTGCAAAGAGGCTGGGACATTCCCCTTCCTTTTTTTATCTCCCGTCCATTCTTCTCCTTGATCCTCTGGCTGCTACACTTGAATACAGAGCAGACCAGACCAACGCCATTCTGTTGGCACGGCATAAGCAAAGATCAGTTAGAAGAAATTAAGGAGGTCAATTGACTACAGCATACCAATGTGGACCCATTGTAGCAGCTGAGGCTTGATCAGCGTGGCCTATTTTTATTATTTATTTATTTATTTATTTATTTGAAGAATTTATATTCCGCTTTTCCCAGGCCAAAGCAAATGCGCAAGGTGGCTTACATGCACAGGCTAATCTAAACCAGTGGTCTCCAAACCCCCAGCCTGCAGGCCATATTCAGCCCGCCAGCAGATTTTATCCGGCCTGCGGGGTTTCCCAGCCTCTTGGATAGGCTTACTAGATACAAACTGGGACAGAGCACCTATACTTTTAACCATTATATAGAAGCAGGAATTAGGGCAGGTGCAACTCTTCATGGAAGGGTTTCAAAAGCTGCATCTGCCCAAATTCCCTCTTCAATACAATGGTTAAAGGTATATTATTATTATTATTATTATTATTATTATTATTATTATTAATAATAATAATAATAATAATAATAATAATAATAATAATAATAATAAAATTTCTACCCCGCCTTTCTGCCCGAAGGCACTCAAGGCGGCATTACAAAATCAAAGTTAAAACAGAATAAAATACATCATAATTAAAAACAATAATTAAAAACAATATAAAAATACAATATAAAAGGCACTCTGTCCCAGTTTCTATCTGGTAACCCTACTCTTGGAGCTAGCCCAAAAGACCCACTTCTGGTGGTTTGAATCCTGCATTATGAAATTTTGGTTTAACTGGCCTTCCATGATGAAACAAACCAACATTTCATTTGCCACCGATTGCAGAAGTTGGCCAAGTTTCTGCATATAGTACTTTTCTATACTTTTTTTTTTTTAACATACAAAATGACACCCATTAAGTCTGAACAGTCTTGGCAGAAATGAGATCTGCTTCCTTCATTATGAAACCAGACACCCTTCATCTAGAATCAAATGAGATAATAAACTGAGAGAGATGGGCTATATTTTCTGCATAAAGAGCCATATCGTCCTTTTTTTCATTTCAATAATACATTCACAATTTTTCTCAATGCTAAGCTAAATGACGTCTTAAAATATTAATAAATATACATATTTAATAATATAGATACCGCATGCTCAATTACAGCAGCACTAATGCCTGGTAATACTGTGCTCAGGTGATGTACTTAATGCTAGAAGGTTTGTCACTGCTTAGATTTTCTTCAGTGATTATTCTTTTGAAAGATTGCATTGTCAAGATGTGGGAAGCTAAAATGAGAACAAAACCAACCGGAAAAAAAAAAAAAAACAAGGAGAAGAAAGGGTTACAGTGGCAGCTCCGAGCAATCCAGAATTATCCATCCCACCAATGCATACATCTCACTTTTGTAAGCGGACCATCCAGCGATGGGATCTACAAATGAACAAGGGGAACGCTGGGCGGGACTTACGCGGGGCTTCCGCGTGATTGGCTGCCCGTCCGTAGTGTTCCGCAGCTGTCCTGGCCTCGGGGGGGGGCTGCCCCTGGTTAGCGCCCCCCCACTGCTCGCCCAGGCACCCGGCGTGACCCTCACCTGTCCCCCGCGGCAAGCAGGAGCCCCCCCCAGGCCAGGGCAGCCGCAGAATGCTAAGGAAGGGCTGCCACTCAAGCAGAAGTCCCACCTACATCCCGCCCAGCGTTCCTCTTGTTCATTTGTAGATCCCATCGCTGGGACCGTCCCACTCTCCATCAAAGCCATTCTGGGCAGTGACGGCCAGTGGGAGGGTCCACTTGCACTGTGCGTTGTTGTGTCTACAGTATTTACCATTTTGCTGCCCTCTAGCTACAGTGCTGCTCTACCCTTCAGCTTCTGTTTATTGTAATATCAGCATTGATAAGAACTGAAGATGCCCGGGGCTATCTCAAAAAAGAAATTCTTTGTCTAGGATGGTTTCTGCTGCAGGGCATCAGCTAAAAAAGAAAAAAAAAGTACTCTTGTTTTTTGCATGAACATTTATGTCGATTTAGGCCCAAATCCTAACCAAGTTTCCAGCACTGACATAGCTGTGCCAATGGGGCATGTGCTGCATCTTGCAGTGGAGTAGTAGTCACCGAGGCCTCCTCAAGGTCAGGGAGTGTTTGTTCCAGTGGTGGCATGCTACCGGTACGCTGGGCGGGAGGAACGGGTGAGCGGCAGTGGGGGTGGGGAAGATGGCGAAACGGAGCGGTACGCAATGGGTGGGCTGCCACTCACCCATTCCTCCTGCCCAGCGTACCGGTAGCATGCCGCCGCTGGTTTGTTCCCTCCCCTCGGAGCTGCATTGCCCTTACCTCGGTTGTCGTGAACTGCAGGGAAACAGGCCGGCTCGGCTCCAGTTTGAAGCCGTGCCTGTCCTTCCCCACCCCCCTCTGGGTTCCTGATGGTGAGAAAGTTTTCCCTTGGAGGCTGTTGTGTCTTGCTCAACGGCAAGGCGAGATAGAGGAGCTCTAGCAGGGAAACCTCCCAAGGACATCTTCTCTGTACCAGGGGCTGTTTTGCTTCTGGCTGACAAGGGGGACTGGGAAGGCGAGGTGGGGGGAAAGTAAGAACAAAGACTCAGACTTTTGAGGCTTGAGGGAGAGGAGAGACCATCTTGCCCTCATCACACCTGGTTCTGTCCTTTGCTGGGTGAGTGATAGGTAGAATGTAAGTCGATAGGTGCTTTCTTATTTTGCATTAAGCATCATGTAGTTATGCCACGCTTTGACCTGCTTTGAAAGGCCCTATTAAGCCTCTATGCTGTAACCGGTAGCTTTAATAAACCATTACATTTTACTCCATGGTGTGCCTTGTGTGCTGGGAGCGGGGGTTAGCTGAATCCAGTCTTGACGCTGTGCTACGCTACTGGTTGGGCTAAGGGAATGCTTCCTGGGCCACTGGAGGCCCACAACCCCTGGGGGCAGTCTGGAAGGGGTATCTGGGTATCGTGATACCGGTGCTGGAAATTTGGTTAGGATTGCACCCTTAGTCAAGTAAAGAAATCACTTATATCACACATGATTAATCTATTATGATTTCTTTAATCGGTTGTTAGCCCTAATTATAACAAAATGAAGCCCTGAAAGCTGAGCATTGGAAGTGTGTGGATATATATCCCAGTTATTAACTCCGAAATAACTGCCAATCAATTTTTATAATAAGGTAGATTTTCAGATAATACCTCGGTCACTAATGTGTATTAGAAGAGATTACTTTAGAACTCAGGTGAAAATAATGGTTTAATAATACTTTAATACCTGTAGCAAAAGTCTACAGTAGCAGACATGTCAAATCTGTTTCTCATTTTGCTGTCCCTTTTAGTGCAAGCTCCCATAAATCAATGCTAACTGAGTTTAATAGGCTTCTCTGTAAGCATAATATTTTCTCCCATAAAATCAATCACAGGTCATAACCTATGTGTGCTATTTTGGCTGAGTTCTGCAACCCATTCAATTGGCCCCTCTTGTGTCAAAGGTAGCGGGGCTCCTTTGAAGTAAATAAGCCATGGATTGCTGCTTGTTTTTATTTGAAATAGTGTCTAGCTCACAAGGTCAAAATCTTTCCCCATGTAATATAGCCCAACTCTCCGGAGATACATGCATATGGATATCATAAAGATTCCAGCAGTGTGCAGCCTTGGGGTAGAAAGTGAGGCAGCGACACCCCACTGTGGTTCTTCTCTGCCGAACCTGGCACATTTGCAACATTCCTCTGCTAGTCTAAAGAGCTACCTGTATTGTGCTCTAAATTAATTAGATTTTATTTTGTTGTATGGGAGTCTTACAAAAGTTCCTACCTGATGATGTCACTTCTGGCCATGTCATCATGTCCAGGTTAATGACATCACTTCCGGTGGATCCCAACAAGATTGTCATTCTAAAAAGTGGGTTCCCCATGCTAAAAGGCTTGAGAACCACTGCTTTAAAATATTCCAGAACAAATTCAAACAATGAAAGATAATATTTGCACTGGGGGTTCATGAGGAGCAGCTAAATGCTTTGAGTAAATTACGGGCTGTGAGGAATTTGTTTTGCCTTCATTAGAATATGGTGCTGAAGGGCTGAATTCAAATGCAATATGTAAATACAACAATTGAACAGGTGAATTGCTTTCATCTCTATTGAAACCAAAATGGTTGGGAAAGGATGAGGAAAGTATGGGTAAGAATATTGAATTGTTTTGCTGGCGGAGTAGGGCAAAGATTCCAACAGAAACTAAGAATGTGTCCCAGATATATTTCGTGGGATTCTGGATGGCATGTCCTTTTAAACACGTAAGGACATAAGAAAAGCCTTGCTGGATCAGGCCAAGAGCCAATCTAGTCCAGCTTCCTGTATCTCACAGTGGCCCACCAGATGCCTCAGGGAGCACACAAGACAACAAGATGCCTGCATCCTGCTGCCACTCCTTTGCACCTGGCATTCTGAGGTAAAATTCTGAGGTAAATAAAACAGAACTTGCTGTCCTGTCTGTGGGGAGGGAGCTATAATAGCAACCCAATCTGGGCCTTCAGAACAAAAGAAAAGCCTTGGTGGATCAGGCCAAGGGCCCATCTAGTCCAGCTTCCTGTATCTCTCAGTGGCCTCAGGGAGCGTGAGGGACAACTAGATACTATCTCGCTGCCACTCCCCTGCATCTGGCATGCTAAGGTAGCCTATTACCCTTGCACCACCTTCAAGGAAGACACCAGACTGATGTTGGGGTTTAACTTGATTAAACACTTGTAAATCATGAAACCTACTGAACACCCGTCCCTCCCTCCCAGTCTGGGGTAGGCAAAACAAAAAACAAAAACAAAAAAACTGCCATCCATGGCCAATTCAGATGACAGAAAAATATTCCTACCTGGCCCTCATGATGAGCAACCAGCTAATCTCAGACTGGACATACCCGTTATAGCTTAAATACATACAAAGCTGCCTTACACTGTCAGACCATCCAGAGTCTGGACACTAGAAACAGAACACAGAACTTCGGTATATACATGCAAGATTCTTGCATGCATTAAGGACACAAAGCAGTCAGAAGGTGGACTACATGAAGGTGTCTACCCCATCCCTTCCACAGATTCAGCATCATTTGTGAAGTGATTATTGCCATAGTAGATGCCACTTCTGGTATGTCCCTAGAGGCGTCTTATGCACACTTTCCTGGAAGTAAGCCCCATTGAATACAGTGGGACTTTTTCCCAAGTAGACATGCATAGGATTGTGCTGAAACTCAGCGGTCTAGTGTGTAGTATTTAGTACTTGTAATAGTTCATTTCTTCCTTTTGAAATCCTGTTATCTAAACACAAGAAAAGAATTTTATGTCCTCTTTTGAATTAGAAAACTCTATGTATAGATGACTTCTGGGCCACTTTTTTTTTTTTTTTTTTTTTTTTTTTTGCATGGCTTAGTACTCAAGTATCTCTGTCACAGGTCAGTAAAAATGCAAGACTTGCAGGAAAGAAAAGAGCAGCAGAAGCTAAGAAGATAATTGAGTGCCATGTTATAGCCATTTTGGGGACCATGAGAGATAAAAAAATGGATAGCTTTTCATTTCCAAATGCAGTCTCATTTCCATACACCCTACCTCAGGGTGAACTGCCTCTTTGTAGTTACAAAAGGGGCACCTTATCTGCTTCGTCTGTGCTCTTCACTCTCTATCAGTATTGCAACTCTGGTCAGTTACAGAGCAAGGTTTACTGCCTCTTGTCCAATTGCAAACTTAGTGATTTCTGTCACCTCTGCTTGATTCTATTGCTTTTCTCTTCTTCCTGAGATTTGTAAAGAATACTTCAATAAACCAGGCTTAGATTGTTTCAGGCACTCTTGGCTACTGTTAACT
This sequence comes from Lerista edwardsae, assembly GCA_029204185.1. Lineage (NCBI taxonomy): Eukaryota > Metazoa > Chordata > Lepidosauria > Squamata > Scincidae > Lerista > Lerista edwardsae. The sequence goes on from JAJKFI010000009.1 coordinate 25,246,624, forward strand.
CTTCAAGGCAGCGGTGTTATGCTGCCGGAACGCTGGGCGGGACATCCAGGTGATCGACAGCCCACCTGTCGTGTTCCGTAGCGTTACGCCGTTTGCGTAACCAATTACGCCACTTGCGTACGTTACGCAAACGGCGTAACGCTCCGGAACGCGACGGGCAGGCTGTCGATCACCCGGATGTCCCGCCCAGCGTTCCGGCAGCATAACACCGCTGCTTCAAGGGCCAATATGCAGTTTGGTGCCATGACCAAAGGACAACATTTCCTTCATGGAAGTCAGAGCCACATGTGTATCCTGCCCATACGCCTCTGGAAACAGCATCATTCAGGTGGGTCAGCAAACTACTGATAGTGTGAAGCAACAGAAGCCATAGTAAGGTATACTGCACAACCAAAAGGTTGTATACTGCAGTCATCGGTCCCTCTTCTTGTATCCTCTTCTTGGGATACTATTGGCCAGCTTTGCAGTGTTGGGCAGCCCAATCCTAAGTAAGGCCGACATAACAGTGCCATATCCTAAAGCCCATTAGGAGGCAGCAGTGGTGAAGTGGAGGACAAGGGAAGGTTTTCCCCTTATACTACACCCGCAGAAGCCCCAGTCATCCCAATGGATACATCCCAGTAGATACTTTGAAGTGGTTTTGTATGCAGAGGGACTAAAGTGCTCATAGCCAAAGCAACCCCCTATATCCACTGCCAGTGGCATCACTAGGCCATTTTACACCCAGGGCTCATAAATTTTTGACCCCTCCCACGGCAAAATTATTCATTCATTCATTCACAGTTTATACCACCCCGCCTCCAAGGAGCTCTGGGTGGTGTGCATGGTTCCACCACGTCTTTTGTCCTCACAACAACCCTGTAGAGGAGGTGAGGCTGAGATACTAATAGTCATAACATGAAATGAATAATAATAATGGCCAGAAAATAAATGCAGTTAATATTTCCCCACAAGCAATGGATGAACGTCTGTACCCTCCCCTGCTATTGCTCCTCTGCACACAGTACTCAGTGACATGCTGCCCCTGCATTAGGAAGTTCAATGTAGCCATCATGGTTAATAACCACTGGTTATAGTTCGCCATTTGCACTTAAGGCTGGCCAATAGCTTTATTTTCCACTATTTTGGCTCCTCCCACAGTGAAGATGAAAAGACTTGGAATCACAATAGGATTTACTCAGAAAAAGAGAAAAGCCATCGGGCACTGATTTCTATTGATCAAGCAAATGGAATTCACAGACATTTGACAACCAAACGAAAATTGAAATGTGTTTGTTTTTTCAGCTATTAAAAACAAAGCACTCCAATTGCCAGACATAATAAGGATAAGGGAGGAATGCAGCCCCGGAGTAAGGCATTTACAAATGCACTCACTTTTTGGAGAAATTATTTTCTAAGCTTCTTCGATTACCATGTTGCCCTGACTCAGCATTTTAGGAGATTGGAATGTAATGAACTTCTGATGAACTAAGATATGGGTGGCTACCTCTAATGAATCATGGAGACAGAGGTTGCTTTCAAACAGAAAACTATTTGTCCCATAAAAATGAATGGAGTCAGAGTTTAGTCCTACTTCTTATTTTTGCTCTTCGTTTTGAAAACAATTACAAATCTGATCAGGACAAGACCTATCAAATAAAAAGAAAACTGGATTTAGACATTTATCAGCATTCACTAATAGGGTGGTGTATACAATATATTTTAAAAAATGATTTAGGGTGCAATCCTAACCTGGAGTTAGGCCACCATAAAGTATGTTTGGACCACTCTCGGAGTCAGGGAGGATGGCGCACATCTCTGTGCTGGTCCTCTCACTCCAAGAGTTGTCCAAACATAATTTACAGTGTCCCTTGCGCTGGTCAAACTTTGCTGGCCTAATTGTGCTGGCCTAACTCCAGGCTAGGATTGAGCTCTTAGAGCCCAACCCTATCCAACTTTCCAGCACTGATGCAGAAACCTTCTCATTGCCGATGCATTGAATTGCAGATGAGAATGCATTGCAGTTCCATCAGTGCTCGAACGTTGGATAGGATTGGGCCCTAAATGATGTGCCTGAAAGACCTGATACCACGTGTAAACATTATGGCACATCATTTAGGGCCCAATCCTATCCAACGTTCATTTAGGCACATCTTTTAGGCTCAATCCTGTCCTATACCATGTCTTATATCCTAAAGTTTCCTCTCACCTGCCATAATGTTCATGAGTGGCATCAATCCTTCTACAGGGTGGAACTCCAGGAGTGGCAGGGCCAAATGCACGGCATTCCTGCAGGTCCCCCACCTTCCCTATGGGGCACCCCACTCACCAAGAAGAGCTCTTGTGGTGCCATGCGCAAAGTGTGACACCTGGAAATAGTTGGTGGTGACATGATGTATTGGAAAAGGCAGGAGATACCCCAAGGAGATAGGGAATGGTATCAGCAATGGCCCCTTGTCTCAGATAAGACAGGGATTAACCCCCAAGGTCTTTGCCAACCTCGGGAACACAGCTGCAGGCTGATGAGGGCTCTGGCTATGAAGGGAGGTTAGCACAGGTGCAGATGGGTATGGCTGATGAATTAAAGCCTGCCCATTGATTGGCTGGCCTCAGTATAAAGCTGGAGGCAGGAGCTGGAGAAAAGGCACCTGGATAGGTGCTGGAGGAGGGCACCAGGTAGGTGCTGGACAGATGGAGTGCTGGACGGAGTGCTGGCTGGACTGCCTGCCTGCAGGACTGATGGATGGACTGACTGGCTAAGGTAAGCTCATTGTGGGGAATAACCGTGGGGAACAGTTGTATGTCTGCCACGCCCCTGAAGCCACCAAGTGGAGGAGGCAGTTATGGCTTGGGCAAACTGACTGCCTATTGTTTGTTGGTGGGGTTTGTTGGTGCTAGACTTAGGGTAGTTTGGAGCTAAGCCAGTGATGAGGGCAGTCTGGAGGAGGCTGGCCAGCCAGTGATCCCAAGCAAAGCTGCTGGAAGAGAGGAGGCCCAGTGGGTGAAAGAACCCCTTCCCTCTTGCCTATCTCTGAGGCCGCTCTGTGGGGAAACTAGTTAGCCTAGTGTGGGCATTAGGGCCCTCGGGGTAGCCCGGCAGGGAGTTTTTGGCAGAACACATGATGACGTTACTTCCAACTGCTTCCCAGAGGCCCATTTTAGGCCATTCGGAGGCAAGGGCAAGTGGGGTGGCAGGAGCAAGTCAAGCTGCTCTGCTCACCCCACTGACTTACAGTCCATAGACATCCTGGTTGCAGCATCAGGCGATATGCTCGCTGCGCTAGCGCAGAGCCCTCCAAAGCATGGCCCGCCCACCCCAAAAAAATGGGTCCCAATGTGACAACATTGGTCGTATTCGCTTAAAGCCAGCCCTGAGTTCTAGCTTTGGCAGGATTACCCTTTCGGCAACCTACCTGTGTTTTTATTCCCCACTGTTCTGCAATTTCTGTGACCTCTGCCTTTTATTTCAGAGTCCAGGTGATGAGAAGTATGCCACATTAACAACTATTCTGTTCCTTAAACTGTTAAAAAATGATGCCTGTTTGATTAGTGACTCCCTGGAAAATAGTTACTGATTTATTTTACCTCTGGGAAAATGCTGGTGTTTCTATTTTCCCTTGCGTTCATTTTTCAGAACATTTCGGTTATGCAAAAGGTACAAAACAATGAACACAGCATTTTTGAACCTGAGCAAAAAATAATAATAAACGAAGGCCTCCCAGCTGTTCTAAGAATCTAATTGCAGATATAACAAAATAATTAAAGGCAATTAAGCACCATGTGTGCACAGGGATTGAGGGGGAAGCCAGTGAGCAACCACAGCAGTTTTGTGAGTGGATAGTTCTTGCCCATCAAAAGCCATGGCCAAGGGAAGACTGAGGCTGAAAAAGGAATGATTAACAGCCCAGGCCTGTCCTTCCCCCCCCCCCCACTTGCTGGCACAACCATAGTTAAAAGGTACATGCTATATCCAGCAGGAGGAAGAGTGAGAGGATTTAAATCCCCTTACTCCTCTGTAAGCTTCCCACTCTGCAAAAGGTCTCGTCAGGCCTGCACCAGTGATTTCCCTGGTCCAAGTCCATGGAGAGAAAGGGGGCAGGGGGTTGCTGCCAGAGAGGATAGGATTTGGTGTATGCGATCGCTGCCAGATCCACCCTTCAGCCCCCCTCCCCACCCAGTTTTGTCCCCCTGTAGTTGTAATAATAACAAAAACTAGTGCTAAAATAAAAAGTGCCAAGAGAACCAGCCATATAGTATAAAAGGAGAAGGTCAATAGGACAGATTTAGCCTGGTGCTTAATAACAGTGATGACACCAGGCAAATCTGATGGGAGTTCCAGCAATTGGGAGCACAATCCTAACCTGGAGTTAGGCCGTCACAGTTAGGCCAGCAAAGTTTGGCCAGTCCAAGGGACACTGTAAACCATGTTTGGACCACTCTTGGAGTCAAGGAGGATGGTGCATCCTTTCTGGCCTTTCTCATTCTGAGAGTGGTCCAAACATACTTTATGGGGTCCCTTGTGCTGGCCAAACTTTGCTGGCTTACCTGTGCCAGCCTAACTCCAGGCTAGGATTGCGCCCTGGGTGCCACTATAGAAAAGCTCCTTTCTCTAGGAGACACTTGCCTTACTTCTAAAGGGAGAAAGATCCATGTAGGCCTCCACAGATGATATGAATAAATCCATGTCAAGGTAGTGCATCAAAAAGAACATCTCAAACTACCTCATACAGAGTCAAAACAATTGATGCCTCTAGCTCAGAATGGTGTACTGGCAGTGGCTGTCCGGGGTTTCTGACCGGATTCTTTCTTTGTCCTACTTGGAGGGACTGAAGCTAAAACTGTATACATGCAAACCAGGTGCCCTGGCCGTGATCTACAGCCCCTCTAGATATTGAACAAGACGACAGAGGATTGTAAAGTACTTTGCTATGAAAGGTTATAACATTACTATAACCCAAGCAGAGTATGTGCTATATTCCTTTTGTGAGTGTTAACAGTTTGAATTTTCAAGTGAGAGTGAGGGTTTTTTTAAAATTGTTTTTTGTTCAGTGCTTTTACATCATATTTTGTCCTAATCTTGCTTTCCGTCAGGGATGTTTCATGGTTGTACAATTGCTGCAGTCCAAGAATGCCAATTTGCATTCCAGGAGTTTCTTTTTATTATGTTACAATGACAGCACTTCCTGCTTGATGATGTCACTTCCTGCCAAAATATCACTTCCAGGTTAATGACATCACTTCCGGTAGGTCCCGACCATGGAGGTATGAATAACAGGAGACGACATGACGTCATTTTCTTGAAGCCATGGGTATACTAATATGGCTGACTCAGATCATTGCCGCCGAGGAGGAGGATTGCTGCGAATTCATGAATAAAAATCTCCCTGCACACGTGTAAAAGTTAATTTCAACCTCTTTAAGCATGCCTGCGTGTTCTGCATACGGGGATGCGAATTGCTGAACGAAAAATGGGATTTAATTTCCATGGATTCATGTATTCACATTACGTCGGTTCAATAAAACTACCGTTAACTGAAACAGTGAGTGCATTATTTTTGAAGCTGTGTAATTTCTTGTTGTTCCTAGCAATCTTATTCACCATTTTCTGACACCCACTGTTAATGGTCAAGAAGGAAAAAATATATATTCCCCCCCCCCTTTTTCCCCCTTCCCGTTTACACTTTTTTTCCCACCTTCCATTTTCTACTGTAATATTTTTGAAATTCTGAACATTAACAGAATTTGCTTTATTGGGGGGGGGGGGTGAGTGTAGAAGTTTAAAAAAATACTCTTAATAGTCTAGAAGTAAAAAAATTACTCTCATATTGACAACTACTTGTGTTATGAAGAGATTTTAATGTAATTTTCCTATATATTTATCTAATTTTTGCCCACCTTCCGCTTTTTTTTCTTTCCTTCCTGTTCACACTTTATTTTTGGTTGTGTAGATTTCAAAGAATAAGTCTGTCAAAACAGTGCAATCTGAGTTTAAATAGACAGCAAGTAGCATTTCGTCAGGTATGTTCAGTAATATAATTATGAGGAATTTAACCTTGTAAGTGCATATTAAATCATAATAAGGTTACCAATAATGTTTCTACACGATCACACGTTTTTATTTTCGTGAGTTTTTATTTCAGGAGTAAACTATTCAGTCCTAAACAGTACGAGCAAAGCCAATCTGAAATGCTTGGAATAAGGATTGTTTTGAGTACGCCAACATGGCCGCTAAGCCCGCCCCCTGGCTTCAATTCGCTCCTATTAATTCTTAAGGCATGTCGTCTCCTGTTATTCTAAACTTCTTGGTCCCGACACAAATACCATTCTAAAAAGTGGGTCTCAGTCTAAAAAGTTTGAATATCACTGTCATAGACAATCCACATTACCTGCATGGTGACAACTAGCGTAAATAAATGCTGTGCTTGCCAGTTTGGGCTTAATAGGAAATCTCTCCCTCTCCCAATTCTCAGCCCTGCAAAGACAGAGGATCTTTCTCCCAAGATTTTCTACAAAGATCTTGCTCCCAAAAAATGTTTGCTGAGTATAATTGTGTGGAAGAGAAGGACCTTGTGAGCTAACCTGACAAACCTCAGGCAGCCTGTACCATGCCCTTTTGTTATTTAAAACTGTATTCCAGGAGAAGGAACAGCGGTTGTCAGAATCTAATTCATTAAGATTCTGTGACACTGAAAACTTGTCTAGCAAAGTCTTGAAAGCCCCTTAGTTTTATCCCCCAAAGACCATTTGGAATGTGACCTTGATGGCCCATGCTGTCTTCTTCCATCAGACGTATCTTTCCTGTTAGCTGTCACCTGTAGGGGTCTGGCTAAAGTCAAAGTCATTATTTCTGGATTCTGAACAAGTTGTGTAGAAGTGCTCTCTCTCTCTCACACAGACACAGACACAGACACAGACACACACACACACACACACACACACACACTGCAGTCTTTGTGTATGGGCATTGCACATAGTGGAACTCAGGGACATTGCAGGATCTTCTCCAGCCTCAGCTTCCTTGCATTGTTTCCATCCCTTAACCTACGTACTGTATGTAGGATCTAATCATTTATTTCATTGAAATGAGTATGTGTTCATGCAGGGGGCACAGTACTGTTCTTTCTGTGTTCAGTTGACACCTGCAAAGGACATGTATTTATTGAATGGAAAGGTTGCTAAAATGCAAACATTTCTAGGCAAGAAGACAGGCCCAGACCTATTCGCCCCCCCCCACACACACACACAAAAGCAGCTGAACTGAAAACTTGCTGTTTCCAAGGGGGGATAGAAGGCTTCAGAGAGGGGGATTTAAATGCCATTGCTTTTCCATAAGCTCTGCAATGGGTCATCTTGAACCTGAACCAGCTCTTTCTGTCCAACGATAGAAAGTGGGCAAGAAGGCAAAATGAGGGGATAGGATCCACACTATTGCAGCTAGATCTATCTCCTCCTATAGCATTCTTGCCCTCTTTTCCTCCCCCTCCCCCTCTGCATGCACTGCTGTCTTACCCACTGCAGTGGCTGCAGTGAGGTCCAGCAGCAGACAGGAAGCACTTCTGCCTCTTGCAGCAGCACTCCCCGAATGTCCATCAATGGAGCGCTTTGTGTCGGCAGCCATTTTGCAACAGCGGAACTCTGTTCTGCTATTACAAAGCACTCCAGCTGGCAGCCCAGTGTGGCATAGGATTGAGCTGTATGACAGGGCTCAGAGAGGGGGGCTGGGACTCCTGCCTGCGTACTGGACCCCAACCAGTCCAAAGGGGAGGCTGCCCTATGGAGGGCTGACCAGCGTCATCACATCGGGCCCTGCGCTTCAGGGGGCCCACACTAGCAGGGTGAGCATATTGCCTATGGCTGCAGCTGGGATCTCTATGGGCTGTAAGTCAGTGGGGCGAACAGAGCAGCTTTACCTTGGTCTCTCCCACCTGCCTCTGCCTCTGAACAGCCCAAAATGGGCCACCTGGAAGCAGTTGGCGGTGATGTTATGATATCACCACCAACTACTTCCACATGCCATGCTTTGCACATGGCATGAACAGAGCTCTTCTTGGTGAGTGGGGGCCCCCACAGGTAGGGTTGGGGGCCCCACAGGAATGCCCCACATTGGGCCCCGCTGCTGCTAGAGCCGGCCCTGTCTCAAACAATTGAGTTTATTTGGCCACAGAAAGAGGGTGGGTCAACCGAGACACCCGGATAAGTGTGTATGGGCTTGCAGATTGATGGGCCTCATCTTTTAAAATGAAAAAAACAGAAACTACAAATATTTACTGGTCCTTTTGAGCAACGTGTAAATTGCTTTATGAAAACAGTAGGATTTTTTTTGTTTAATCTGCTCGTTTTGCATTTTAGCAAGATTAATCTGTTCCTGTAGCATACCAGTAATTCCCCCTTGAAACCTCCCTGTTTCCATTTTAGTTAATATTTAACGTGTTTCTGCAAAATAGCTCCCCCATTAATCATCACTAATACTTCAATATAAGATTGGCATTGATCTGGATCCTGCCTTTAAGGACGCTTTGCTCCAAGCACAGGATTTTACGATTGCAGCTAGTCCCAGTAGCATGTGATGATATCATATCAGGAGACATTAAATCATAAATTAATATGGGTCATCTGCGATTCCATCTGCTGCCGAGGAATTGAAGACGAGAGACGTTTTAGAAAGGCTTTAGATTTAACTGTTTAGAATTTCCAGAGATTTGAAAAGACAGAAATGGCAATTTAACACCCTGCTAGACCAAGCTTCCAAAAATCAATCCAGAGGTTGAAATAAATTCACAGTACAGCCCTTTTGCCCGCACAATTGCAGCTGTAGTTTTCTCTTTAAGGAACTCACTTAAGCCTCAAAAGCTGGGTAGCCTCAGGCATCAATGGCTATAGAGCATTAGTTTGTATGGACTGTCTTTTTCCCCATAGCCATTACAAGAGATGCGGTCCTGTGAATTCACACTAACATCTAGGAAGGCAGAAGCACACAGACGTGAAGACTTGCATTTAGATCTCCCACTTAGCTATGAAGTTCTATTTTAAAGAGGAAACATTTGGGCAGCTGGCCAACTAGGAACACAGAAAGATAGTTGTTGCACCGGTAAAAGATCATGGTTGTATTAGATTTTCAGCTTGTACTGCTAGAGAGCTGTTTGATAATCTCCTTCTAGAATGCAAGGGTAGCATTTGTTGTTGTTGTTTTTTTTGTTTTGTTTTTGCATCCAGCACTCTCGTCATGCTAGCAATCTGTCTTTCAAACTCAAAGCTATTCAACACCACGTTCTACTGGTAGAAACACGACAGCCTCTAGCATTATGGTAAAAATAGCTGTCTCCGTGCCTTTGAGTTCTAATTGCAGTGCGATCCTATTGTGCCCCTTGCGTCAACGCTACGTCATAGTGTCCACGCAAGGGGCACAGTGCTGATGCAGGAGCGCCGATCAGCACCCCTACATTGGCACTCAAGCAACAGGATCGGCGCTGCAGGCAGTGCCAGCAGATCTAAGGGAGGGCAAAGCTCTAAATGTTGCAAGAAGCCTTACCCTGTCATGTAAATCCCTCCTCTCCCTTGCTGCTGTAGCCAGTAAGCAACGCCAAGATGTTGCTTTTCCCTGTGAGGATTGGCTAGAACAGTGCAGGAGAGGAGTGATTTCCACTGCAAGGCAAGGCTTCTTGCAAAACTTATAGATTTGCCCTCCCTTAGATCTGCCTCTGAGTGCCGGTTCTGTTGCACCCGCGCAGAGCCTCTCTCTCGCCGACTGAAGCCGGTTGGCGCGAGGGAGGCTCCATGCCGAAACAGCACAGGGATTGGTGGGAGGGAGGGAGGTTGGGGGCGGGATGTGGGCGGGCTTGCACACAGCAGCATCCTAGGCCCATTCGGGAGGCTGCGTGGTCTCCTCAGATCTGTGCCTGCTGTTTTGCAGGTGCAGATCCAAGGCGTGCATAGGGGAGGCTGGAGCCTCCCCTACGGTAAGGGAGCAAATGCTCCCTTGCTGCAGGGAGGCTCCAGCTTCCCCTGTACTGCACTGGGTTTGGCATTGGCTGGCCAGCCTCGCCATTCCAGCGCAGTATAGGATTGCGCTCTGGTTCAGGGCACAATCCTAACTTGGGTATGTGCAGGTTGGCCGGCAGACTCAACCGGGCTCGGCTGGTGCAAAGTGAGCGGAGCGCGGGCGCTTTGAGGCCAGCACTGCCTGCAGCGCTGGAGTGGTAGTGCTGACACGGGGTGCCGCTTGGTGCCCCCGCGTTGGTCTCAGTGCGTAGCATCGACACTACTATATAGTGGCGATGCTACAAGGCAGCCAGGATTCGCCCTCAAATACATACACTCAGTAGAGTCAGCCTACCGGTACGCTGGGCGTGTCTTCTGGGTGAGCGACAGCGCGATTGCTGCGTTCTGTTGCGTAACGGCGAAAGCCCACCCGCTGCAGCAACAGAACGCAGCAATCGCGCTGCCGCTCACCCGGAAGACACACCCAGCGTACTGGTAGGCTGACACTACTGCATACACTGGTAAAACACCTCAGCAAAATGCGTCTTGATGTAACAATAATACATTACATCAAGATTGCTTTTTCAGTGTTTTACCCATGCTCATGTGTGCATCAGTAATGCGGGGGGGGGGGGAGATGCAAAGAAATTGAAACCTGTGGCAAATACACAGGCACTGCACTCAGCACAAAATTCAGAAACAAAAAAGGAACAGTGAAGGATTCTTAACGTTGGGGTTCCACTTCAGAAACAAAACATAGTATTCAAAGACTGTAAAACCTAGGGAAAAATTTGGATGAGGAAAATTGTCTTTGCTGTGCCCCATGTCCCTGCTGTTCAGACCAGTTGCGTTTCAACACAGACAAGTGTAAAGTGATGCACATTGGGGCAAAAAACCAAAACTTCACCTATAGGCTAATGGGTTCTGAGCTGTCTGTGACAGCTCAGGGGAGAGATCTTGGGGTGCTGGTGGACAATTCAATGAAGGTATCGACCCAGTGTACGGCAGCAGTTAAGAAGGCCAATTCGATGCTTGGGGTAATTAAAAAAGGGGTTGAGAATAAAACAGCCAATATTATCATGCCATTGTACAAATCGATGGTAAGGCTGCACCTGGAATATTGTGTCCAGTTCTGGTTGCCACACCTCAAAAAGGACATAGTGGAGCTGGAAAAGATGAAGAAGAGAGCAGCGAAAATGGTTACGGGGCTGGGGCACCTCCCTTATGAAAGACTGCAGTGTTTGGGCACTTCAGTCTGGAAAAAAGGCGCCTGAGGGGGGACATGATCGAGACATATAAAATTATGCATGGGAGGGGTAGAGTCAATAGAGGGATGTTCTTTTCCCTCTCTCACAGTATCAGAACCAGGGGGCATCCACTGAAGTTGAGTGTTGGGAGAGTTAAAACAGATAAAAGGAAATACTTTTTTACCCAGCAGGTAATTAAGCTATGGAACTCCTTGCCACAGGAGGTGGTGATGGCATCTGGCCTAGATGCCTTTAAAAGGGGACTGGACAGATTTCTGGAGGAAAAGTCCATCGTGGGCTATAGGCCAGTAGTGTCATCTAGCCGGTACGCTGGGTGGGACTTACGGTTGAGCGGCAGCCCACCCGTTGCGTACCGCTGCATTCCGCCATCTGCCCGCCCGCCGCAGAACATAGCGGTATGCAACGGGCGGGCTGCTGCTCAACCGTAAGTCCCGCCCAGCGTACCAGCTAGATGATACTACTGCTATAGGCCATGATGGGTTGGGCAACCTCTTTATGTTAACTTCAGAATGCCAGGTGCAAGGGAGTGGCAACAGGATGCAAGCATCTTGTTGTCTACTGAACTCCCTTAGGCACCTGGTGGGCCACTGTGAGATACAGGAAACTGGACTAGATGGGCCTTTGGCCTGATCCAGTGGGGCTCTTCTTATGTTCTTATGACTAAAGAACAGGTCTTCCTGAAGAATCACATTTTGGGCTGAAAGACTAATGTGGGGCGATTGCTTCCCCTCCCTTCCCTAAATGGCATACCTGCTATTGGGTGGGTGATGCTTCGATACAAGGGAGGTTTGAAATAAATAAGACTTATTCCATTTCTGTGATTATAGCTTCTGTGTTATTTAATTTGGCTTTGCAAATTCTTAAGTAATGTTGCAGCTGTAGCATATCAAATCTATATATGGCCCAAGGACACAAATTTTAATAAACATCTGTTTAAAAGCTTACACTGTGCTCAGAGATTAGACATTTTTTGCTAATGGCAAAATTATGGTTTCTCTTTCCAAAGCAGTCACTTAAGGATCTTCAGAAAAACTGAAAAGAGAAAACGAAAAGAATTTGAATAATTAACAGATAGACTTATGACCCAATTCTATTCAGATGCTGTGCTGAGAGCACACCAGCATAACAATCACCATATCCTAAGCTCATCCAGCACAAGTAGGGGGTGACACCAGATACTAGGCAACTCTACACTGGTTTTGTGTGGGTGAAATGCTTTATTTTGGTGCCAAGTATTCTTTCACCATAGTCTGCAGTACATGCATTTGGCTGCATCTGCTGACACTATACCACCTGTATCATCTACTGCACCAAGTATACTTTTATAATATTATAAAATACTAGCTTTTTGTAACCCGGCGTTGCCCGGGGGACAAAGTATCCCCAGCTTGTATGAGGAGAAGGAATGAGTACAGGGACAGAATCAAGCAAAGGAGCATAATGAAAGTGTCACACTCACTGAGCAATGTCTGCAGGTCCTGTGGCAGGATAGCCCTGACGTATGAGAAACAGGCAGAGGTGGCCAGTGAGCTCCCTGGAAATAGGTCCCTCTCAGATCCGACTGGGTGCTGGAACTCTCTGGATCCTGCTCTTTCCAGCCTGGGCAACTCAGGCAGTGCAAACCAGTCTAGTTTCACTTTCGGTTCTGGCCCTGTGTAGTAGCTGAGCTAATGGAGCCCTACCACATAACCTGCAGAATCGTTTGTGACCACAGGGTGGCAGCAGACCTGTAGCCCAATGCAATCCCCTTGGTGCCTGACGATCTGGCCCCCCTCCCCAAAAAACGGGGGGCTGTAGGGGGGTCTGACCCCCGCAGTGTTCTTTGCCAGGCTGCAAGGTACGTGTGTGCCAAGTTTCGTGGCACTCGGTCAAGGTGTGGGGAAGCCTATTCGGAACAGACAGACAGACAGACAGACACACACACACAGCCACGTCCATTTTTATATATATAGATTAAAATACTATAAAAAGTATAATATTATATAAAGTATGATTATAATTTATAAAAATGTGCCCTTGGGATTAAAAACACAAAGCACTACTTTCTGCACCTCGTTTTTGTAAAAACAAAAACAAAATATGGGAAAAAATAAAACCAAAAAGGCACACCTCTACCAATTGGCTATCGTTGGCAGAACTTTCTTGAATGCAGTTCTGGGGCAAGCAGATCATAAATGCATTACTTGATAGTACTAGATTAATATTGATGCAGTACATATGTGAAAGGAGGGGGAAAAGCTGAGTGCATCTTTCAACTCTCACACAGTTTAGAGAACAATCTTAACCAGGAGTTAGGCTGGCACTCAGGCCAGCAAAGTTTGGCCAGCACAAGGGACACCGTAAAGTATGTTTGGACCACTCTTGGAGTCAGAGAGGCCAGCACACAAACATGCACCATCCTCCGTGACTCTGAGAGTGGTCCAAACATGCTTTACGGTGTCTCTTGTGCGGGCCAAACTTTGCTGGCCTAACAGTGCCAGCCTTACTCCAGGTTAGGATTGCGCTCTTAATTGTGCATATGTGCAATAAACATAGGACCAGGATGTATAACCACCAAGATTGGAGCATTATTATAGGTAGGGAACATGATAAATGGCTAGGTATATCATTACCTAGTTGGGGATCATGACTATAACCAACATTTTGGTCATATGCACATTAAATTCTCACATGATTTGTGATACATGATTTGTACTGAATCATACATATCTCAATACTACAGTTGAAACAAATAGTAAGAATACATGTTGCAGAAAAGGATAAAATGACACACAACTGGTATCTGGAATTTGCCTGCATACAAACACATGACTCCATCTTCAATTAAAGCTGCAATCTACCCCTCGGCGAGCTTCACACCCTGCTTCAAGAATTAAATTATGTTCTTCAATTAGCTGTATCTTTCTCTCTGCAGTTCTAGTTTCCACTCCATCAAAGAGCTAGTTTACTAAATCAATTTTAGACTCCATTAATTCTAATTTTTTTTTTTGCGATATCTTCCAGAGCTTGAACTGCTTGTAGTATTCCCCCACCCCAAAGCTCACTGCGATTTTTTCACCTAAAAATGTTACCAATATACAGACCACAGGGTGAAAGCTGTGATTTTTTTTTTGTTTTGCATTTTAATGCCTGTAGTAGTAGCATACTGATATTGTCTTCCTAATCCACCACTGTCTCAGATTCTTTGTAAAATTGAGGCCCCAATCCTAACTCCCACCAGTAGCACTGATGCAGCTGCACCTAAACAGCATGCACTGACCCAAGGGTGACCATTTTTACTTACCTCCATGTAAGCCCTGCAGTCACCTATGGGTCTCCTTTAATATATGCTATCTCTTTTAGGGAGCAATCCTAACCTGGAGTTAGCCTGGCCACTACAAGGGACATCGTAAAGTATGTTTGGGCCAATCTCGGAGCCAGAGAGGCCAGCACAGAGACAACACCATCCTCCCTGACTCTGAGAGTGGCCCCAAACATACTTTATGGTGTCCCTTGTGCTGGCCAAACTTTGCTGGCCTAACTGTGCCAGCCTAACTCCAGATTAGGATTGCGCCCTTAGTGATGTATGTCCGAAGAGAGGAAAGGGGTGGGGAGGTTTGAAATGGAGGGAACACAATCCTGTGTGCGCGCCATTGCCACCAGATCCACCTCCTCCCCACGTTGGTTTCTCCTCTCCCTGTCCAGTTATGCCCTGCCCCGTTCTCCCTTCATCTCCCTGCCCACTTCCCACCTGCATCAGATCCAGTGGGCACAGCAGGGTCTGGCAGCAAAGCTGTGGCTCTGCCCCCTCTTCCGGCAGTGCTCAAAGGATGGCCACTGATGGAGCTCTGTGCTTTCCATCAGCAATAGTGCAAGTCGCTTCCTCTGCCATAAAGCCCTCCCGCCGACAGCCCAATCCTGCACAGTCCTGGGCTGTGAGTCAGGCCAACAGAAGAGGCTTTGTTTGTAGAGGCCAATCTTAGTAACTGCAAATGAAGGCATGTAAAACAGATGTAAAACCAGGCGAACCTAGGCAACTTAATAAAAAGCTGAGACATCACCCTGCCAACAAAGGTTCACATAGTCAAAGCTATGCTTTTCCCAGTAGTCATGTATGGCTGCGAGAGCTGGACCATAAGGAAGGCGAAGCGCCAAAGAATAGATGCGTTTGCATTATGGTGTTGGAGAAGACTCTTGAGAGTCCCCTGGACTGCAAGGAGACCCAATCAGGCAATCCTACAGAAAGTCAATCCTGATTGCTCCCTGGAAGGACAAGTACTGAATTTGAAACTCAAATACTTTGGCCACCTCATGAGAAGAGAGGGCTCATACTGGGAAAGATTGGAGGCAAAAGGAGAAGGGGGTGGCAGAGGATGAGATAGATAGTATCACCAAAGCAATAAACATGAAATTGGGAGAACTCCGGAAGCTAGTAGAGGACAGGGAGGCCTGGCATGCTGTGGTCCATGGGGTCGCAAAGAGTCAGACATGACTTAGCGACTAAACAACAACAAAACCAGATGATTTAATTTTAATATACAGTAGACCAATATGTATAGAGATCATCATTGACCTCCCCCTTCCCCGCACTGGATTCAGAAAACATAATATTTTTTGGTGCAGCTGCACCAGCTCTGGAGACGGGAAGGGTAGGATTGGGCTCTAACTACATGAGTGTCATATCATATTATATTCACAGTATTAATCTTGTATTAATCTTGCTTCAGTAATGTTTAAAGAGATTTCACAAATTCCTGTACTGTACAATTATGGGCCTATAAATCACAAAAGGTGCTTTTGTTATGTGAATGGAGAGCATCTGCAGCTCAGACAGGGTGTTTAAATGAAACTGAGAGCACAATCCTAAACTGGAGTTAGGCCGGCATAAGCTAAGCCAGCAAAGTTTGGCCAGCACAAGGGCCACCATAAAGTGTGTTTGGACGACTCTCGGAGTCAGGGAGGATGGCTCGTGTCTGTGTACTGGCCTTTCAGACTCCAAGAGTGGTCCAAACATACTTTACGGTATCCTTTGTGCTGGCCAAACTTTGCTGGCTTAGTTTATGCCGGCCTAACTCAGTTTAGGATTGCACCCTTAATGTCAGCGATCATTTCATTGCCATGAATTTTCTTTTTCAGAGGCTGCAATGGGTTTTCTGGAAGCATTCATGTCCTGGGCCAATACGTGAAGAGTTCTTTTTCTGCTCACGCTGCCATTCCACTGTATCATCGCCATGGGATCCAAACATCAAGTTATACCATTTGTATTGCATAGGTAACAACACTGAATTTCATTCTCCCATTACTGCTGCCTTTACAAACTGAATTAAGTTCTCCCTCCAGTTTCCTCCAACGATGCAACAGAGCAAGAGAAAATATGCTGAATAAGAGGGTAACATTTTTATAGATGCTTTAAGGGGAAAATGAGCTTTATGGAACATTTCTCTTTAGCAATGCATTTGCACAGGGTTTTCTCTATAAAGTGCTCTTGGCCTGCCATTGCTGTCATCATTTGCTTCCCAGCCTTTTATGACAGATCCCAAGAGTTTCAAAAAATCAACATGCCTTCAAAAACCTGGGAAGACGAGACATTATGTGAAACAAGTTTTTCTTTGTATTGCATGATATATTAAGAGTTAGAAGGTCTGAGCAGTAGTGGGAGGCAGTGCGGTAGAGGGGGGCGGCGCATTGCTGTCACTGCCCAGACTGGCTCCATCGGCGAGTGGGAGGGGCCTCTTACAAGGCGCATTGAGGCAACTCCAGTACTTATTGCACTGGAGCTACACTATTGCTACACTATTGGTCCCCTCTTGCTACACTATTGAGTTTGTAATGTTCTCATGGGCGAAGGGGACCTCTGATCACGGGCATGATGCAAAGGAAAACTGGCAAAGATGAATCAATAATGTTAATTATTGTTAATATTGCCTCCATAGTCCCTCTATGTGCATGGCACTGTACGTGCCTTGAGGAAGAGACACCCCTGTCCTGAGGGCTCACAATCCAAAATCAACGCAAGGAAGACAAGAGAAGAAGGCGCCTAGGGTGGGGTGGAGAGAATATATCTTTCATTTATGCTTGGCCCTAGCTTAAGGGGGCATGGCATTCCTTGCAGGATTAAACGGTATTTTTATAAGGGCCCAATCCTATGGGCTGCAGCATGGGCAGTATGGGCAGTAGGAGCATACCACCGTTGCTGGTGTTACAAAGGTGCCGTAAAGCAACTCCAGAACTGGTGGCACGCCATGACCACCCACGCTGGCGCAGCGCCATTCCCACACACCTGGAGCCAGTGGCCAGTAAGTGCAGGGGCTGCCAGTGGTGTGGCATTTCTGGGAGGGCAGGGAGGGCAGAACTGGGTGGGGGAGAGGCAGAGTAGAGATGGGACCGGAGGTGGCCTCTACCTTCAGACCCTAACCTGTGTCGGGCTGCGGGGCCTGACACAGAGGCTATCAAGCCTGCGCCGGCAAAATAGCCAGTAGAGACCTGAGGAGACCCATCGGTGGCCCTGCACCCTTACTGGGGGAAGGGGATGGACGTCCCCTTCTCCTGATGTGTCTCTGGTGCCTACATGGTGCCGGTAGAATTCAGCAGTAGCTATTTGGCTACTGCTATGCCTCTGGCACCCAGGCAGCATAGGATTGGGCTGTAAGTCATCAATGCCATTGGAGAAGGGGAACTCAGTGTGGCATTATTATTATTTTTTTCATTTCTCATTTATACGCACATACTATTTTAAAGAGACAGAAAAAAGCCAATGCTTTGCTTTAGAAAAGAAGTACTTCACAGAACGAAGAAGGCACTGAACTGAAGACCAGTGTTGGTCTCGATCAATATCAGTCTAGATTAAAATAAAGCCTTTTGCTTTTTTGCATGCCTTTATTTGCAGTTCCCAAGATTAGCCTCCAAGCAACCAATTCCCTCCTTCAACCTGGGGCCGGGGGAATAATAATAGCTCAAGCTAAGAAGAAATTGGCATTCCAAAACACACAGGGGGTAATAAAAATGTCAGTGTGGTTTATGCCATTCCTTGAACTCCACTTATCACCATTACAATGGAGACAAAGACAATGTCTAGACGCGATGAGCTAGACATGTAGTTGACACTGATTTGGGCTGATCTTCAGACCATTTAAAACCTTCTGAGGACTGGGTCCAGCTTTTAAAGGCTATTTATATTAATTAGATTCTGGAGAGCCTCATTTTTTAATTAAAAATTTATTTGCTTTCCTTCCTGTTAAGAAAACAAAAGAACCTCCAAGATGCTTTTTATTCCCTGTACCTCAAATCTTATCTTAAAAGGAAAACATTTTGTTGGACAGTACCATGAAAAGCATACAATATTTTTTCCCTGACAACAGAAAATCATTTTGATTAAAGTTTGGTCTTTTTTTAAAGCTACTAATATTGCAGCTTTTCAGACCGAATGCACTGATACAGATCAATGCTCTTTCTCAAAATCAGAATTATTTCAATTTGTGGCCTTTACTGGATTAAAATGACTCTCCGAGTCATCCCCCCTTAAAAGCAAAATAAATGTGTTTTCATCAAACTAGACATGACATTAATCATGTCCTTGGTCCTTGTGTGTTCATTTTTCAAAGTGTAAATAGCTGCAACTGGGAGTGATCAGGATTGTGATCATGGTGCATTGGGAGAAGCATTTAGCCCAGTGGTTCTCGACTTCGTTCCACTGCAGCCCACCTCATTCTCCATGGTAGGTCACAATGTGATGCTCACTGTCATACCACAAAGCATTACTGGGAACGACTGGAGGCTGCTTCCAGATTGCACTGGGCCTGCAACCTACTCTGTTGGCCTTCTCAGGTCCCAGAATGTCTTGCAGAAGTGACCCCAAAGCAACTTTTGGGTCGAATCTGCAACGTCCTGGTTGCTTCTGCAAGGCATTCTAAGGTCCAAGAAGGCCAATGGAGTGGGTTGTGGGCCCAGTGTGACCCGGAAGCAGCCTCCAGCAGTTCCTAGTTATGCTTTGAGGCTTGACAGTTGGCATTATGTCATGACCTATTGCATGTTGGGTTGTGGCCCATTGCACATCACAACCCTCAGTTTGAGAAATGCTGGTTCAGCCCTTTTCTTTGGTGCCATGAACCTGATACAAATGCTTCTCCCTGGGCAGCATTTGTCTCAAGAAGGATGCTGCCATCAGTTCCTGTGGCATCTTCTCATAGGCAAATGCCAACTGCAGGCATGGGAATTTCTATCAGGGCCACAGTATAAAAAGCCTACCCCCACTTGGCATACTGATTCCTCCCAGTACTGATCTCTCTCCCTGCCATGGCTGCTGTTTACAGTTTTTAAAAAATGAACACACAATGACATGATTACCCATTTGGCCTATACATTGCCCATACATAAGGAAGATGTCTTATGTATCAGGACACAGAGTGGATTACTAGGGTAGCAGATATTCCGCACAATTGAAATTGTTTGTTTCATATTCATTTTGTCATTTGCCATGACATTTTGCTGGCAATATGAAGGGGAAAATGTTTCCTCATTTCATGGTTTTGCAGTTCAGTCGTATTCTTCAGCAGCTGTTTCCTGGGTTTGCAATTCTACATCACCAATTGTTGTTGTTCAGTCGCTAAGTCGTGTCCGACTCTTCGCGACC
>JAJKFI010000009.1:25266856-25283964 GCA_029204185.1 Lerista edwardsae
GTCCATGTGTACAGTCGCCGTTTGTGTTGCTGGAAAAGGGTATTTGCATCACCAATACAAAATGCTAAACAAGAATCAGTCAGAAGAAGGGAGTTGGGGAAGAAACCAGCATTTTAACATGGTGGAATGAATGATCCTTTGGAAATTACACATAGATTACACATGGAAATTACACATATAAAACCAGCCAAGAGAGGTCAAGGATTTTGAGCCTGCAAGACCTCAAATATTTTTATATATTTTGCATGCTGTTTATCTTGTTTCAGTGGGGATGAGTTTAGAGTGAGGGTGCAATTCTCACCTGGAGTTAGGCCAGCACAGTTAGGCCAGCAAAGTTTGGCTGGCACAAGGGCCACTGTAAAGCTCGTTTGGGCCACTCTCAGAGTCAGGGAGGATGGTGCACATCTGTGTGCTGGCTTCTCTGACTCCAAGAGTGGTCCAAACGTACTTTACCTTATTACTCCCTTGACCCTTTGCCAGTCAAACCTTGCTGGCCTAACTGTGTCAGCTTAACTCCAGGTTAGGATTGCACTCTGACTTAAGTAATCATAATCACTGGCAGTTTACTGTATTTATTTCTTACCTTTTGGCTCTTACAAGAGCCCTCAAGAAGACTTTTGCAACTGGTTTAAATAACCAATTTCAATAATTGACAATACAAAAATAAAACCAAAAGAACTGTAATAAATAACAACCAAGACCCAAAAACAACAAACCTGGAGATAGCATGGGATTTAAAATTGAGTATGGGGAAGACTTTCACTTTGTCCTGTTTAGCTTCTAGGAGTATGCAAGCCTTCTAGACATATACTACTTGAACAGGGATGTCAAACATAAGGGCTGTGAGCAGTAGTGTCGCGAGGGGGTGTGGACTACATGGATGATGCACTCAGGGGATGATGCCCCAAATTGTAAAATCTTGGTATTTTTGAGTAATAAGGTAAAGGTAAAGGTTTCCCCATGACTGAATGGACTAGTCGTGATCGACTGTAGGGGGCGGTACTCATCTCAGTTTCTAAGCTGAAGAGCCGGCGTTTGTCCAAGAACAAGTTTCCATGGTCATGTGGCCAGCATGACTATGCGCCGAGGCGCACGGAACATTGTTACCTTCCCACTGAAGTGGTACCTATTTATCTACTCACATTTTTACGTGCTTTTGAACTGCTAGGTTGGCAGGAGCTGGGTCAAGCAACGGGAGCTCACTCCGTTGCATGGTCTCGAACTGCCAACCTTCTGGTCAGCAAGCTTGCAACTCAGCAGTTTAACTCGCTGCCCCACCACGTCCCTATTTTTGAATAATACCATCATGTTATATATCATTCTAGGCACTGGTGTAGCTAAGCCTTTTGCTACCTGGTGCAAAGAAGATTTTGTAGCCCCCACACCCACACCCAGATCATAAGAAGTAGTTTACCTTTTTGACAGCAGTTTTGGGATCTTGAATTAGATTTGTAAATATCTAATATCTAATATATCTACATATTGGCACTGTTCAGACATCATATCAAAACATAGTTTGAGCTTCCAATGTATAGGGCCAAAAAAAAAAGTTTAGAGCTTTGTGTCTGCTTTCATTTTCCATCTTCTCAGTGCTCTAGTCTGGAGCAACTGCAGTGACAGCATCAAATTGCTTTGGTCCCTGAGGCCCTACATAGCCCACTGCTGCCTGCCTCCATATGATACATTGGGGACCTCCACTGCTACTGGTTCCAGCCTATAGGCCTATGATGACGTTGTGTCCTCATCATAGGCCACAACCAGTGTCCAATCTGATCAACCTCTGACATCACTCTCTATGCAGCAACTATGCTATGGTTTGCCATCTTACTCATCATACCAAGACAAAGTTAGTACAATCCCCGGTTTGCAAACTCACTTCAATCCATAGTTTCTGATTCTGGTTTGCTGGCCTTTTATAAACTACAGTTTGTTCGATCCAACATCGCATTAAACCACTGTTCCATTTCCTTAACTATGGTTTGATGTGAAATTGAAATGCCCCTCTCTACATCTAGTATGAAATCCCTCTTAAATCTCTACGAACATACAAAATAGCTGCAGGCTGAGTTTTGTACTGTACAGCAATAAAATGTAGCTGCCAATTGCATAATGGATAGAAATAAATGAAAAAAAAAAAAACTTTTTTCTGAGGCTTGGCTTATTAACACCAGTCACCAGTGTCTGTCTATGTGTCATTCTTTGAGGCACAGAAGTAGAGCAAATTCCCAGCAAATCTTTTCTTGATTTCACGGAAAGTATGTCAACAAACCCTGAAGCAGTTTCAGTAGAGGAAAACATTTAAAAAAATAAAAATAAAAATACTTTGCTATATTTTTCCTTGAGAAAAATATGATATGCAGGCTGGCAGGATATACTTAAGGGAACAATGTTCTGGCTAGGAAGATTTTCTTTTTTTCTTAGTCAAACAGCCCTAGTGAGTATGAATGATGGAGGCTCTTTTTAATCCTAAATCAATGCAAAGAGAGAAAGAAAAAAACCTCACACAGGCGTTGTATTTTTCATAAGCCAGATATATAGTCAAAGGCAGGTTTTCTTGCCCTGGCACTAAAATAAAGTACCTCATTCTTGGCGTGAAAGCTGGCTGAATGCTTGGCAGTGGGCACTGAGGAATCTATTAGGACAAACTCATTTCATTTCTGTCAGGGTGGACATATTGGACCGAATTACCGGCAGGACAAATCCAAATGAATGCTGGCACAACAAACATATGTTCGAGCACACCTGGCATGATAAGCATTCCAGGCCATATGTTTCCTCTTCGCCACATCAAAATGTATGAAGGCGAACAAGATCAAAATCTGTGCCATGCACTTTCTGATATGTGGGTGTTTTTTAAGCTTCATTTTCCCCTTTCTCTATCTACACACAACACTAGCAGGAAATAAAAGGAATAAAAAGGCACAATGTAGAATCAAGTACATCATGAAGCTGGCTTATAATGAGACAGGCCATTGACCCATCTAGCTGTGTTTGGCAGAGGCTCTCCCAGGTCTCAGGCAGACGCTCTTCCCAACTTCTTCTTCATCATCTTCTTACATAAGAACATAAGAAGGGCCCCGCTGGATCAGGCCAAAAGCCTGTCTAGTCCAGCTTCCTGTATCTCAAAGTGGCCCACTAGGTGCCTTAGGGAGCACACAAGACAACAAGATGCCTGCATCCTGTTGCCAATCCTTTGTATCAGACATTCTGAGGTAATTTCTGAGGTAAAATTCTGAGGTAAATATGAGGTAAATAAAACAGAATTTGCTATCCTGTCTGCAGGGAGGGAACTATAATAACTTGCAACCCAATATAGGCCTTACAAACATAAGGAGAGTCCTGCTGGATCAGGCCAAGGGCCCATCTAGTCCAGCTTCCTATATCTCACAGTGACCCACCAGGTGCTTCAGGGAGCACACGAGACAACAAGGATGCTTGCATCTTGTTGCCACTCCCTTGCACCTGGCATTCTTCTTCTTTAGTCCTTAGTTGGCACTTGGGGAGCAGGCTGTCCTCTCAACCAAAATGCTACCGTAGGTGCTGCTGGGATCCATGTGTCAATCATGACACACTTCCATGCTTTGCAATTGTTGGTGATATTACTAGCCTCGTCAATGGTCACTTGCTGTTTCCTTAGATCTTCCTCAGTGTGTTTGATCCATGTTTTCTTTGGTGCTGCCCGTTGAACCCTCCAGTAGGGCGGTCGTTCTTGCCAGAGGAGCTTGTATGGCAGTTGACCAGTGTTCATTCTGCAAATGTGGCCAGACCATAGCAATCTACATTTCGTTCTTCTTCCATGTCTCCCTGAGGAGGTGGCGCGAGCAAAGTGGCAGTGCTGCCTCCTTCAGGGAGAACCCCTTGCCTTTGCTCCACAAGCACAAAGACAGTTTCTTCCAGTGTCTCCCAGAGGAGGGATGTGCGCATGAAGCTACCAACATCCCTGCCTCTGGAGAAAGTTCGGAGGTGACTGCCTTTGTGTTGCTTGCAGTGTAAAGATAGTCACCTCTGTAACTAGGATGGAGCCTGGGGCCAATCGTGTGCCCCCTTTTAGTGCAACGCCTGGAGCGGTAGCTGCTCATGCTCCACCCTAGTTACGGCTCTGATACACCTTATCCAAATTGTCTCGTTATGACCTAAACTGGCTACCTGATATCCAGTTTAACTGGTGATACCAGGGCTTGATCATGGAGGACCTTCTGTGTGCAAAATAGAAACAGATAAACATGGACAACCAGCCAGGGAGGAGAGAGGCTATGTGTAACCATGCATGCCTTCTTTGCCTAGGCACCCTGCACAAATTGCATGAGACAAGGTCAGCTTATTGCTATGGAATGGGCCACTTTATTAAATTCTGGGTACCCTTGGGTCAGGCGCTATCTCTCAACCTTACCTACCTCACAAGGGTGAAAACAAAATGAGCGAAGGACCACTGTGAGCCCTTGGAGGAAGGGTGGTATAAACATGTGGAGAATAAATAAGCCATCTTCTAGTGATGGTATATTATAAACATGCTCTTTGTTCACATCCATTGCGCTATTTTGAGCTCTGACCTAACTCAAAGAAATGCACAAGCAATTTTTATGTCCTTCAGACAAGTCCTTCTGCACCATTTGTTTGCTAACTGTATAATTATTTTCAAAGAAGATTGGCAGGTGGAATAAGCACCATTCGATAGTGTTGCTTCTACCTGCCAATGCGATTCCTCATCGCGTGCTGGATTTGCACAATTGAATGAAGCACATGGTTCAGATTTGGGCCCTTGGAGAGCTCCTCTTTGATCTGTTTTGTTTTACCTGCCTTGATTTGTTTCACATCAAACACCGCTTGACAGCGCATGGCCTGACCGACTGGAATTTGTACACTGATGCCTCATTTGTCTCATTCTGTCCTTTAATGGTTTCATCTGGTTCATTTGCCCAGGAAATACTCCCAAGAACTGCATTTTTTTAAAGCTCCAAAAAAATGGAAAGAATTTTCTATTCAGCTGTTGCAAATTTACAATAATATTTCTACAGCAGGCAGGATAAATTCTTAGCATCGTTGCCTATTCACAGGCATGGTCTCATCCACCACAGTTTTCTTTAAAGCTGTCACTACGAGAGCTTGTTTAGGTTATCTAGGCAGTTGTCTCATCTGTTGCCAAGTATCTCCTGCAGATGTCAGCAGTTCAGTCCAGCCCTCTCTTATCTTTATTTATAATATTCCAGACAGATAGAGCAAAAGTGGGTCTTCTCCATTGCTTGACAAGCGGAATTACATAGTGAATAGGACAGAATTTACACATTTGCTAACCCCTGCTAACTGGGCAAGAGGCACTTTTTCAAGTGGTGTCCTCTTAAATTTAGCAGGGGGAGAGCAACTGTCCCTCTTCACCCCAGCAGTGTCTTTCTCATGGCTGTTGCTGGTGGTGTTCTCCATTCTTTTTAGATTGTGAGCCCTTTAGGGACAGGGAACCATTTAAATTTAATGTTATTATTTACTTGTAAACCGCTTTGTGAACTTTGTGTTGAAAAGCGGTATATAAATACTAGTGATTGATTGGTATATAAATACTAGTGATTTGTCAGGGTATTCTATGGGTCATAGGATTAATGCAGCTCCTCATTTGGTGCAGGCACCAGCACAAGAATCACACCCACTGCTGCATCTGTTCACACTACAAATTGTACAGGCCAGTTGTGTTGCATGTGTGCATTGCATATAAAGATTTGCACTTATTCCCAGAGACAGCTTAACATATTTGCATTTCATTGTAGTCCTTTCAATAATGAAGCAGCTTATCCTATACACATTTATTCAAAAGTAAACAAGCTCTTAGGTTATCTGAGGGGGCTTCAAGTGCCACCTTTATGCCGGGTTAGGGGGATGGCAGCACAGGGACAAGCATTCTCTGTAGTGGTGCCGCAATTATGGAATTCCCTTTCGGGGGGGGACTAAGAACCTCTCCCTTCCTCATGGCCTTTTGGCAAGGGCTCAAAACATTTTTGTTTTCTTGCATTTGTGTGATGTGTTATTGTCTGTTATTGTCTGTCCCCCATGTCTCTATAGTGGTACTTGTCTTTGCAGCTTGGCTTTAGAAGTTGCCCTACTCCAAAATGTTATTGCCCCCTTATTTCTCTTTGTCTTTTTCACATTTTGTTTTATTTATTGTTCATTTTAATATTCATTATCTGCCTTGAGAATTTGCTCCTGGAAAGGAAAGATGGGGAAGAAATCTTTAAAATAAAATAAATACTGTGCACAACCTTTGTCTCATGTAAATGTACACAGAACTGCAGCTTTGCAGCTTAACTCTGCATATATACCCAGAAGAATGTTTCCATGAGTTTACTAAGTAGAACAAGTTTAGTAGAACATTCCCACAGTAAGGGCACAATTCTACGTAGCGCTGGAATGGCAAGGCCAGCCTCGCAACCTCACCCAACCTTCGCGCCCTTACCGGAGAGGAGGCTCCAGTCTCCTGGGTGTGCTCCTCGGATCAGCGCCTGCTAAATAGCAGGTGCAGGTCCGAGGAGACCATGTGGCCCAAATTTGGGCCGTGCAGCCTCCCGGACAGGCTTAGGTTTCGGCCTTATGGCCGAATCCCAAACCCGCTCACACCCCGCCCCAACCCCCCTCCCCCCGCCAATCCCATGACCCAGCGGACACGGAATCTCCCTCACACCAGCCAGCTTCAGCCAACGTGAGGGAGGCTTGCAGTCGGCGCTGTCGGGCCAACGCTACTCATAGTGTCAGCCTGAGAGCACTAGCACCGACATGGGGGTGCATCAATGCAGTGATGTCATGCACCCACTACGCACCACTACGTGAGTACCGGTTCCTAGAAGTTGTGCTGGCCCCGCCCACTTGAAGCTGGCCCCTGCTATTTAACCAGGGAACAGTTGAAGCAAAATATGTATACACGCATCTCTAGAAAGCAAAGCAATAGAAGTTAAATCAACACTAACCACAAGCTGAAGTTATTACAAACATGATCACATCCATGGCAACAATCATGACATCACTTCCAGCTTATGATATCACTTCCAGTGGGCGGACCCCAACAAGTGCCAATCAAAAGTGAGTACCTGTTCCTAAATCATTTGGATGACACCACTGCATCAATGCTATGTCGACTCTAGGATTGCACTGTAAGTGTGGTCCAGATTGCCACCTTAGACCATGAATGAGCATGAATGTGGCATAGCCAAAGCAGAATGATCACCTGGGAAGCCTGCAGCCCGCAGGTGAGCCTAGGGTGCCACCCCCTCTGACCAGTAGCCCAATCGAGCAGCAGCTGTCTCACGTGGAGTGGGTGGAGCCAGCTAAGAATGAGCATCTACAGTAGCTATATGCTGGAGCTCAGGAGAATCAACGGGTTGAAGCAAATCTAATGCCAGTAACATCCAAGATGTTAAATTCTGCTCAGTGGCATATTAAAAATAAATAGGAGAGGCCTTCTTCTTAGTTATCCATGACTTTTTAAAAACAGCAAATAGATCAAATTCTGTTCACTGAGCACGGGCGGCATCCTATCTTTGACAATATTGATAGAGGCCATAAAGTGAGCCTCTGATACGAGACTACCTCAAATCCAGTCTGGATACTCCACCTGGTGGCTTTGCTGAGTCCACTAAAAAAAATCTCAAAAATAGTGTCTTAATGTGTATTTTCTTCTGTTTAAAGGCATTAAAATGCCTGCTTTCAAAACACAGCTCTTGAATTTTTTAAAAAAATTATGTTATTTCTCGTTTATTTTTATATGCTCTGGGGCTTATCCCCAACCCAGTAGGATACATATTGCGATCTACCCCTGGTATAACCCCATTGATGGGAGAAATGGAAAATTTACCATCAGAGCACAGGTTGTCCCATCTTGTTGCTTTGAGAGGCAGCTTGATTGAAGGTGAGGGGGTCGCAATTTATTTAGAGGAAGAATTATTCAGAAGTGTGAAGAATGAAGTGTTGAAATAATAAATCATAAAAACGGCATCTCCCCTGGAAAGGAAACTAAAAGATCAGAGGACAGAATGTGTATACCAGTACTATTCCCATTCTGCATGACTTTGGACATTCGTGGTATGCACAAATAAAGTATTGATTTCCTTTTCAGGTACATGTCATTAACATCTGAAATTCATTCTGGCCAATTCCCATCTGTGACTAATGCCAGCGGAATGCATATGCCATTGGGGCAAGTAGCCACAAAGCATCTGTAAAGCTCTTTGCAGCATTGCACCAATGTGCTGGTGTGCTGCTGGTAGGCTGGAGCCTTCCTGCATGTGCCGGCAGATGTCAGGAGGCCCACCTGAGCAGGTAAGTCTGGCATAGGGGATGGAATGGGGTGGGGAAGGTAGGGAGGGGGCGGAATGAGGCAGGGATGGGCAGAGCAGGGAAGAGATGGAGCAGGGGATAGGAGGATCAGACCAGAACCTATGTTCCATCCAATGGAGTATTTAGCATGGTTTATCAAGCTTCATTTGGTAGCTATGGGAGGAAAGCTATGGTAAACCTAGACAACTTAATAAAAAGCTGAGATATCACCCTGTCAACAAAGGTTTGCCTAGTCAAAGCTATGGTTTTCCCAGTAGCAATGTATGGCTGTGAGAGCTGGACCATAAGGAAGGCAGAGCGCCGAAGAATAGATGCTTTCGAATTATGGTGTTGGAGAAGATTCTTGAGAGTCCCCTGGACTGCAAGGAGATCCAATCGGTCAGTTCTACAGGAAGTCAAGCCTGATTGCTCCCTGGAAGGAAAAGTACTGAAGCTGAAGCTCACTTTGGCCACCTCATGAGAAGAGAGGATTCTTTAGAAAAGACCCTCATGCTGGGAAAGATGGAAAGCAAAAGGAGAAGGGGGCGGCAGAGGATGAGATGGTTAGAGAGTGTCACCGAAGCAATGAACATGAAATTGGGCGGTCAGGAAGCTAGTGGAGGACAGGGAGGCCTGGCATGCTGTGGTCCATGGGGTCATGAAGAGTCAGACATGACTTAGTGACTAACCAACAACAACAAGAACATCAAACTTCATTAACTGCAAAAAGAGGCATTAATGAAAGGCTTCATTCATGATCCCAAAAAAAAAAAAATGTTCAGTGCAGGGGTCAGGGAACTTCTTTACCTTTTACCCCAAAATATATTTAGATACGCTGATGTTACCCCCCCCCCACCAGAACAAAAGAAAAAAAATTGCATATTGGAACCCATTGCTTTTTATTTGATTAATTAATGAGCTTAATTAATGCTATGTAAATATGAAGTTGTAAAGGGTTTGGGAGAGTTAGGAAAGTTCTTTAAATATTTTTTAATCTTACTCTTAGCGTAAATATCTAACCTGCTTAGTTAGATTTGATTTTGTCATATGGGGTGTTAAAATGTTCTTGCTTGATGACACCACTTCCTTTGGGCCCCGGTGATAAAAAGTTTGAGAGCCATTGTACTGGATTAAAGAAGAACACTTTTAAGGTCAGAAAGTACCTTTGGGCAGCCTCCAAAGACTTATTTCCGAATTTAAAAGATTTGTTTGCAACTCGGGATCAAACCAAAAAATGATAGCAGTAGCTATTTTTTTATGTAGATATCTGTTTCATGCACTTGTCAAACAGGGAATACCTCATTTTTACATCACAAGGAGTGTGCATGTAGGTAAGGAGATTCAGCTCGCCTCATACAAACATCTCTTAATGTAAAAAATTAGATCCTCTCCACTTTAAATATTAACAGGATGAATGGGAGCAAAACAAATACATCTGTTGCCTAATTAGTTTGACCCCCCCTCCCCTCCCCACTTCACAGAAACATAGCTGTGGAGAAGGCAAGGGCCATTCCTAATGTGTGCTAATACAAAGGGGGCTATGCAACTTAGCAGCACAGTCAGGCGCGTATTTTACCTGTAGCACCCCATGGCACGAGCCATGGGGCGCGGGGCAGTGGCAGGGCGCCACTGCGGGCGGTCCGGGAGAGACCGCACGGTTTCTGCCCCGCCCACGCCTCCCTTACGCTCTGAAATACAGCGTTTCTGGGGTTTCCACGCGGGGGCGGGGCGACATGGGGGGGCGCGTGGTCAGCGCCTGCCATGGGGCGCGCTCCCGCCCCGGCCCGCCACTGAGCACAGTATCTGCTTTTCCATTCTGGAGAAGGCAAATAGTACTAATACAAAAATGCAGCAAGCGTTCCTACATTTTGTCTCCTGCAGCTCGCTTTCCCTCTCGCCTCACACTGTATGCTTGCCTGGCGCCTCTCTTTGGTGTCCTGCGCACGCGCATGTGCCCCACACACCCACGACACGCTGAGCCCCAGTCCGGATCGGAGGATCGTTGCACCGGGCTACAAGTTGAGGGGGAGGAGGACAGTCTGGTGTTGGCTCAGACTGTTACTCTGCAGCCAGTCGCGTTTGCCCCAGCCTGCACGCTCCTTAGATTCAGTGGCCAGCTGGCGTCTGTCCACTTCTGTTTGCTCAGAAGTAAGTCAGATTGAATTCAATGTGCTTTACTCCTGGGGCAGTGTGTGCATTGGACTGCAGTTTTAATTAAGATGGGGTGCAATCCTATTAATACTTATGGGAGTAAGTGCCATTTACTATAATGGGACTTACTTCTGAGTAGACATTCATAGACTTGCACTCTTAGGCGATCAATTTTTTAAAAAACCTCCATTCCAATCAGCCCCTCCCCTGGCAACAGCACCCAGTCTTAGGAGACACCTTCCATCACACACGGACATTTTGGGACATTAAAGAAGCGCCACATCTGGCCTTGGGCAGCGATCGAAATGATGGGGCTGCGTGTTCTGCAAGAAGCCTGAGTGAGGGGTGTGCAGTTCCCCCTGGCAGGGCAACGGGGGGAAAGACGCGTGCCCCGGCAGGGCAATGGAGGCAGGGGTGGGGGAAAGACAAGTGCCTTCCCTCACCTCCCATGCCCGGCCATCCCTGGCTTGCCTCTTCACTGCCGCTCTGCTCTGCTGCTGCTCAGGTCCAACGCTCTGCTGCTCTCCTCGCGGCGTCCACGTGCTCTAAACTGCCGTGGTGTGAAAAGCAGAGAAGGCACAGGGCAGTCTGGGGCGCGTTTTGCCGGCCAGCGAAAGTGGGCAGAGCAAAACAAACAAAACAAAACTGAGCCAGCCAGCCAGCGACGGAACCGGAACGGGGGTAATGGATGGTCACGCTGCCAAGACACAACCGGGCATTCATATAGATTCATATGCATGCCCAGCTGTGTCTCTGCAGTGCGACTGTCCATTACCCCCAGGAATTTCATTTTTACCCCATTTGGGGTAATTTACCCCTGTTCCCAGACCACTGGTTTAGTGTTTCTGTTTTTGTAATCTACAAACGCAATTTGAGAGATAACCGCTTAGCATGCTTTTTTTTTTTTTTTTTGGATTGATTGGGTTTTTCCCAATGACGTCTTAACAACTCCAGTAAAAAACAAAGCTATTCCCCTGGAATATAAAACAAACATCTAATTACACGGATTCTAAATGAAACTCACTCACAAACACATCATTTACACCAGCATTGTCTCCACAGCTACAGCTATTAAGATAAGCCGCATGTTAACTGGGTACGATGCAGCTGGAAAGTGACACCAAGTCCGCATGCTCCATAAGAGATGATTCAAGAGCAGGGTGTTTATTTGAATCAGCCGTATCACAAAAGGACAAAAGCAGCTTTTAAACAGCCATTTTTCACTTGCCTAGAAAATGAAAGCTGCAAATAGAGAGGATAAACACATTAATACTGGTCACATTTTAAAGCCCCGGAAAACTAATTCTGTGAGTTGAAGGGGACTTTGGCTGTTTTTGGCAACTGCAGCCCCCCCCCCATGTCATAATGGCAAACTGGATTTGCAACTGATGGGATTTTCAGCTGTTCAAAGCAAAAAAAAAAGCCAAACATTCCACTAGCATAGCAAGAACCTCTTGTGTGAGTCCATGCAGCTCTCTGGATCCTTGCCATCTCAGCTGTGAAATCCACAAAGCACCATAACACGTCTTGATTGCATTATGTTGTTTGCTACAGCCTTCATATTGGCAATGAAAACATCCTTGAGAATCAGGATTTGGGGTTGCAGACAATCGGTAGGAGTGGGACACCTGCTAGAAGTGGGACTTCCCAAGTTAACGCATTCAGGATCAAATTGCAAGTACAACTAATTCAGAATCAAAGCACGTATTTCTTGTGTAATAAACTCCATCTGGATCATCATCTTAAATTATGGCCCTTGCTGTTCATGTTCTTGGATTGGATAAAGTATTTTATGGCATTTCTGAAAAGCAACCAAGTACTAACATTTATTGGTTTAGCTATCATGAAACAACATATATAACATTTCTCCTGAAAATGCTTTCTAAGCATTTTAAGTTTTACAACATATTCTTTGGGACAGTTGTAGTCATGACTACTATTAAGTCGGCTTTTAATTTGGCTGTTTCTTAGCCAGATCTGTCTTCCTCCATGTGCCCTTGAGATTATGGATAATACCTTAATACTTTATTATGAACATAAATTAATGTACAAGTGCTTTAAGATTTATTGCGCCTACCACAATCCCTAAGGAAATGCAAATATACAATAAACCTTATCTCATTTGTCTTTACAATAGATTTACGAAGTAGCAAGTCATATTCCATTTTACATCTACAGTATGAAATATTTACTTGCCCAAGGCCAAACTGCCCAACAATAGGTTTCATTTTCTCATCCATATGTAGTCTACAAAGTTGAAATACTTTCCACATATTCTAAAGATGGTTCATTAAACAGAAGAGTTAAAACTACACCCCTTTATTATCATCATCATCATTATCATCATCATCATCATCATTTTCCAACTTCTTCCAACCTCTTCCCATCAACTTCCATTTTCAAGTCACTTTGTGATGTGCTGCCTAATTAACTTATCTGCATGGATATGGAATCTTGGAGAAGACACTAGATCAAACTGCTTTTGAGTCATGGCCTATCAACAGCTGTTGGCCAGCCTGAGTGCAGTGAAACTTCCATGCTTGTTGAGATACAGTATCAGGGCGCAATCCTAACCTGGAGTTAGGCTGGCACAGTTAGGCCAGCAAAGTTTGGCTGGCACATAACAAGGGACACCATAAAGCACATTTGGAGCACTCTGTGCCAGCCTAACTCCAGTTTAGGATTGCGCTCTCAATCTGTTTGTAAGGTCCTCAAAAATCTGATGATCAGAGAGGTATTGTCCCTGAGGAAATGGGGGAACTATGGCTGTGTTTGTTTTTCTGCTAGAAAATATCTAGAAGTGATATTTCTAGAATTCAGAAAAAAACATGGAAAAATGGCATCCAGTCATCATCAAATATATGGAGATTACAATTTCTACTATAATGTATGAAGGCAACCATATTTTTACAATGAGAAATAATATGCATGGAGGCTGCCATCTTTTTCGAGGTAGAGCAGGATATCTCCAAACTTAGGGCCACTTATATAAGTGTGTTTAAATGGTGACCCCTGTATCCATTGGAGGGCCCTATGGAACAGAACCCCTGTGGATAATGAGGTTGCTCTGTATTTATCTCCCCCCCTCAGCAGGTTGCTGTGGGCCAGTCCAACCAAGGGCTACATAAAAATCTTTTAGAGCTTCCTTTACTCTTCTCATTAACCAGACGGGCATTGTTTTAGACTTGTTTGCACCTTTCCTAATCTGTGGAATACCTCTCATCTAAGCCTCTATTGTTGTGATTTTTAAATAACCTTCAGGAATATTGCTGTCATGGGAAAGCACAAGGACAAAGAGATTAAGAAGAAGAAAAGCTGAGCATTATTTTTAGAAGAATCAAGCTATGACTCAAAATCAGAGTCATTTAAAAGTTGCTATGCTCATGTGGTATTCTGTCACAGAAATGTTGTGTCTAATTTGTCATTTTAACAGAGGATCTAAAAAGGATATACAGTACTATATTTCCATTTTAGAATAAAGCAGATGCTAGTTTCCTTTCCATAAATTTTCATTTAGAGTGCTAAGATAAAATTATCACATATTGGCTGGGATCCAAAAATCTAGAACAACTTGTTCTGTGTACTCCAAGGGGCTCTGGGCATATGCTTTACGAATAGCCGTCTCCCCCATGCAATATATCAAATCAGTTTTGAGAATCAAAGACATTTTAAAAGCAAATAACACAGAGGCCTGAAGTTCTGGCATGTGCATGCCCAAATCATTGGGTGCACCTAAAGTAACTCTTTGGAACTCAGCCAGTTTTAAGAGAAAAGGGAGGCGCATTCCTGAAGTTTTAATAAGTACTCATTGAAAGAAGTTTCCCACTCCTTTATTAGTTAGTATGGACATTGATTAAAAAAACAAGAAACCCATAAATGCCCAAACAAAAAGGAAAGGAAAAATGGGGGGATACGTAGCATTAATTTCTTCACTGGTGTCAACAGTGCTCATGATGAAGTTGGTAAAGCGAATACGAACCAAAATCTCTAACGGCACAATCCTAAGCAGCGCTGGAATGGCAAGGCTGGCTGGCCAGCGCCATACCCAGTGGACTCCTCGGATCATCGCCTGCTATACCGCAGGCGCAGATTCGAGGAGACCTCACGGCCCGAATCAGGGCTGCGTGGCCTCGGGATGAGGCCTTAGATTCGGCTCAAAGTATGTTTGGAATACTCTCGGAGTCAGAGAGGCCAGCACACAGATGTGAGCCATCCTCCGTGACTCCAAGAGTAGTCTAAACACGCTTTATGGTGGCCTTTGTCCTGGCCAAAGTTGGCTGGCTTAGTTTAAGCTGGCCTAACTCCGGTTTAGGATTGCGTTCTGAATCTACATTTCTTATATGAAAGAGTAACACATATTTTTATTTCATAATAAAATACCAGCACTCTGATGCTTTTATGAGTTGGACACCATTAAAAGCAACTCAGATTTGCTCATTTATCTTGCTGTTAAAAGAGTTTGAATTTGTGAACTTCTAATAGAAACCTAGGTTAAACTAGATGTGACTTTAATCATGCCATTCCTGTTCTTTCATGTGTGCGTCTAATAACAGCTGCCCGAGTTTGAGGTCCAGTTCATGGGGCAGGGTGTCCTGGGAAAGCCCTTTATCTGTCATGGTTCTGATCGAGCACCAATACAAATGCGTCTCCCAAGCTGAATATGCTCAAGGGCGTATGATCCAAATTAGGACCACAGTAGAGTTCCTTACTCCTTCCTTTCTGTCATAGTTCCAATCTGAATCCAATTCCCCCAGATACTATTTACATATATTAATGAAAAGGATTGATAAGGAGGAAGAGATTAGCGAGATGACAAAATTATTCTCTCTCTTTCTGTAGGTGGTTACGGACAGATATAGGCTCCACCCCGTTCTGCCCTCCCTCACACCCTCCCCCTGCCCAGAAACTCAGCTGGTGCAGGAGCATTGTGCTGCCGGTTTCGGCCAGCACTGCTAGGCCAACACTAGCAGCTAGTGTCGGCCCAATATGGGGGTTTGCATGGGGCTGCCCATTAGGCTAGAACATCAGCATACACATGTTTATAAAAATAAATCCTAGAAATTTAACTTGTTGCACATCTTCCAAAAAGGATGGGTACCAACCTCAACCCTTCCACAAAATACCTGATGTATAGCTGTCTTGATATCTTTGATGACTCTTCAGTCAATCATTATTTTTGGTATTTTTAAGGAACAAGCTCTGCTTTTCCCAAGAGAAGGTGATAATAGACCTGCCAACTCCTCCATTTAGTAATTACATTCAAAATGTTTGTTTGAAGAAAATGATGAATGAGCCAAGTAGTTCTGTGGCTGGTGAGATACAAAAGGGAAAAAGGCAGATGGAATGATGAGTCAATGATGAACGAAGGAGGTGAAAGAAGAGTAACAGCCATTGGAGTGACTATCTATTATCGAAGTATAGCCTAGTTTGACAGTAGGAAGATTAAATATGACAAACTGGGAGGAAAGAAATTATGTTCTTCCCATCTTGCCATGTTGTGGTCCAGTCTTTGCTTTACTTAAAGATAAAGGTTTCCCCACGACCAAATTTGTGACCGACTGTAGGGGGCAGTGCTCATCTCCGTTTCTAAGCCTGTAGAGCCGGTGTTTTGTCCGAGGACAAGCTTCCGTGTTCATGTGGCCGGCATGACTCGGCCGTAGTGCACGGAATGCCGTTACCTTCCCACCGAAGTGATCCCTATTTACCTACTTGCATTTAGGTGCTTTTGAACTGCTAGGTTGGCAGGAGCTGGGACAAGCAACAGGAGCTCACTCCGTTGTGCAGTCTTGAACTCCCAACCTTCCAGTCGGAAAGCCAAGCAGCAGCAGTTTAACCCGCTGCACCACCACGTACTTCTTTCCATAACAGCAGATTTTTGATGTTTATATCCACTACTCCAGTTAATTCTCAAACATTTTATACTGGGACCCACTTTTTAGAATGGCACTCAAGTCAGGACCCACCAGAAGTGATGTCATGGCCAGAAATGACATCATCAAGCTGGAAGTGCAGTCAGTATGATGCAATCAAATGACACTCCTGGAATATGAATTGGCATTCTTGGATTGCAGCAACTGCACTTTCATGAAACATCCCTTACAAGAGAGTGAGATTATCGCTTTTTGACCTAACCTAAAAATGTGCACTTATTATTCTTGAATTGTAAATATCCTTGGATAGCAAAGGCCTGTAACAGTGATCTTGGGATAACAGCTCCTGAACTACCTTTCACCTTGATTTAAGGACTGGATCAGAGGAGGGAACAGGATTAGACAACACCTGGCTGAGTTAAGAGCTCTTGGCTCATGTCCCAATGAGGCTTGTTAATCTTCCTGATAGGAGTTCACAGTTCTACAGTGACCTGTGAATAGCTCAAGGGGTGAGTGGATGGAATTATTGGCTTAGGTAGGGATAATAATACCTTTGAGAGGAAAATTATAGTAGAATGCTGTTGGCATGAATAGGCATTTCTTCCCAGATATGAAGCCACAACGTTCAGGAAAGTGGCTAAATTTTAGAAAGATTTAACCAACTACTGATCCTTGAAACAGAACTTCATGCTTGCTGATACAGATGACATTATGTGTTGGAAGTATCTTCACAGCATGGAAGTATCTTCACACACACACACACACACACACACACACACACACACACACACACAC
>JAJKFI010000009.1:25283974-25307604 GCA_029204185.1 Lerista edwardsae
ACACACACACACACACACACACACACACACACACACACACACACACAGTCCCAGGAGGAATGATATCAGTTAAACTTGAATGCTGAGATCCAGTAGAGTAGTCACATGCAGAACAGAATGTGTTGGCTGCAGGAAGGAACAGAGGCTTGTCGGAGAAATACTAATTGCAACACAAAGCTAGAGATAGAGAAAAAATGTATTCTAGATTTAGAACCCGGAGCTTGGGGGTTCTCCTGGATCCGCAGCTGCTCCTGGACTCGCAGCTGGCAGCGGTGGCCAGGGGAGCCTTTGCTCAGCTTCAGCTAATTCGCCAGCTGCGACTGTACCTGAGCTGCGCAGACCTGACCACGGTGACCCATGCCATATTGACATCCAGATTAGATTACTGCAATGTGCTCTATGTGCGGCTGCCTCTGAAGACGGTCCGGAAATTGCAACTAGTGCAGAACGTGGCTGCTCGTGTGGTTGCTGGGGCTCGTCGGTTCGTCGGTTCAACTGTTGGGCCATTGCTTCAGCGGCTACATTGGCTGCCGGTTCCTTTCTGGACCCAATTCAAAGTGCTAGTTTTGACTTTTAAAGCCCTTTATGGCTCAGGTCTGGGGTATTTGAGGGACCGCCTCCTTCCATATAATCCTACCTGGAC
Organism: Lerista edwardsae; assembly: GCA_029204185.1. Lineage (NCBI taxonomy): Eukaryota > Metazoa > Chordata > Lepidosauria > Squamata > Scincidae > Lerista > Lerista edwardsae. Next base: position 25,284,618 of record JAJKFI010000009.1, read on the forward strand.
TCTTAGGTCATGGGTGGGGCCCTTCTGACTGTGCCGCCCCCAGGAGAGGTGAGGGGGATGGCGGCCAGGAATAGGGCCTTCTCGGTGGTGGCCCCCCCTGACTTTGGAATACCCACCCCTTAGAATTAAGAACTGTTCCCTCTTTGACAATATTTCGGCGGGGGTTGAAGACTTTTTTATTCAAACAAGCTTTCAATTGTTGACAGGCTGGCTGGCATATTATATTCATCTTATATTTTAAAGGCTCCACGGAACTTGCTTGTTTTAAATTTTTAACTGTTTTAATATTGTTTTAAACATTGTTTTAATGGTTAGACTTGTGGTTTTTAAAGTGTTGATTTTAATGTTGTAAGCCGCCTTGGGTGCCCATGGGGCAGAAAGACGGGATAATAAATAAATAAATAAATAAATAAATAAATTTATTGACAGTTTTGGGTGAGAGTCCCACCAAGAGGCAAGGAGATCTGACCAAGATTGAAGTATTTACACAGTTTTTATAGATTTAGGAGCAACAAGAAATTGAAATGGAACAGTGTATTTGTCAATCAATCATCATTAAACTTCTACCTTCTACCTTCACTGTTCTCATGTTGCCAAGAGAACTCCTCCAAGAAACAAAACAAGTACAGAATCTAAAAACCTGCTGCCACATTCCCAAGAGCAGTGGCATCATTAGAAGGTGCAGGGGTGATGCACTTGGGGGGTGTATGTGATACTACTACAGTCCAAAATTCTGAAAATTTTGGTCTTTTTGAATCATACCAAAATGTTAGTATAATTCAGTGCAGAATTTAAAGCAGAATGCAAGGAAACAATGTTGAAATATCTGTATTCTATCCAACATTATAGGAAAAAAAACCACAGAAAAAGGAAACACAGCTGCCTTCTGTAACAAAAAGGGGATTCCTTAGCTCAAAACTTACCAATGAAACTGATTGTTCTGAGAGCCAATGAGGTGTTGTTTTGACACAGCAGGGAACCAATAAGGTGTTGGTATCAGTCAGCTCTCATTTCCATGAATCAGAGCTAATACCTGTAGTGTCATCAAATTGGTCACCGGCTAAGAGTGCAGTTTGGATTGCACTCTGAGGGTGCAATCCTAACCTGCACCAGTACAGCCCGACCACATGGCCTGTGCTGTATCCTATGCATGTTGGCAGCTGTCACCCCAGGGTAACCCCATGCAAGGGTCAGACGATTGGTACATCTTGTTCAGTATTGTCGACACAGATTGGCAGTGGCTCTTCAGGGTTTTAGACAGGAATTTTTCTCAGTCCTCCCTAGAGATGCCAGGGATTGAACCTGGGTTCTTTTCCATGTCAGGCCACAGCCCTTCTCCCAAGAACTTTTGATTAGGTAATTCTGGGTAGAAACTTTTTACGTACCCAGAAACGTTTTTACTAGGCTTCAGAATCTGTACCATAATCCAAACTGGAGGCCCACTTAAAAACTGCAGCAATCAATCAATCAATCAATCAATCAATCAATCAATCAATCAATCACTAGTATTTATATACCGCTTTTCAACACAAAGTTCACAAAGCGGTTTACAGACAAACAATAACATTAAAGTTAACTGGCTCCCTGTCCCAAAAGGCCTCACAATCTAGAAGAATGGAGAACACCACCAGCAACAGCCACGAGAAAGACACTGTGCTGGGGTGAAGAGGGACAATTGCTCTCCCCCTGCTAAATATAAGAGGACACCACTTGAAAAAGTGCCTCTTGCCCAGTTAGCAGGGGTTATCCAATCACATGTCAACGTCACCTCTGCGTGTTTCTCTGCGTTTGTTCAGAAAAGTCTGAGCATTGTTTGCTTTCTCTATTGTTTCCAGAATCAGTGCTGTTTTCTGTCTACCAGTGGGCTTTCTTGAACATGTTCTCTCCTTGGGTAAAACATGGTAGATTTCAGAATTGTTTTATTCTAACACTTCGGTAATTCCTACAAGTTTCAACATCCAACCAAGTGCCACTCACTGAATCACTCTGATCCTTCTCAAATAAAAATGACATTGATGGAGTTATTTTCTAATTAAATATGTCACTCTTTTATATGAATGTCGCTTTTTGCTTCTGTATATTTTTATACAGGATGTTAAATAAAAAGTGACATTGATGGAGGCAGTAGGGGAAAGGCTACTGGACGAAGATTTCCTCTGGGCAAAGCAATTGTGGATAACGTTTAATGTTTAGTGCTAGCAAGAATACAACTAGACAAGAATTCCCTAAGCAAAGACATAAACGGAAATATAGATTATAGGTAACATGATCTGATCTGAGGTTTATGGTGCACAGTGTCCACAAAGAAGCTCATCACTCCTGCCTCCAAATCTCCTGTTCTTTATAGAATAGCTCACATTCTGCACCTTTTCCGCTTATTCCCAAGGTTTCAGGGAGTTCTGCTCAGTTTCTGTGTTGACCATGCTACTCATAGCAAGTGCGACTTTGTATGTTTCTGATCCATACGGAAGACTATATTGAGTACCCTGCCTTATACTGAGGGCGCAATGCTAGAACGGATATAGCACCGGTGCAACCTCATTGCAGTACTGCTACAGCTCCCAGGCTGTCTCTATCTGTAGTGCCGGTGTGGGAGCACAGGCAGAGAGCTGCCCTTGTGCCAGCCGAATTTTGCTGGCGCTGGGGTGGTTTGGGCGGGCGGGCGGGTGGAGCTGGGTAGAAGGACGGAACTGGAGGGGGACGGGCGGGTGACCCGGCCCAGGGAGGGGGACCAGTATGGGATGTGGCCAGTGGTGTAATCTACTCTCCAGTAGACGGAACACTGGGCGGGACTTACGCGTGATCGGCAGCCCGTCCACTCACTTCCGCTTTCTTCCCGCTCGCCGCGCGGCTTTCCCTGGCCTCAGAGGGGGCGCCTGCTCGCCCAGGCACCCGGCGCACCCCCCACCCATCCCCCCGGCGAGCAGGTGTCCCCTCCGAGGTTAGGAAAAGCCGCGCAGCGAGCCGGAAGAAAGCGGAAGTGAGTGGACGGGCTGCCGATCATGCGTAAGTCCCGCCCAGCATTCCGTCTACTGGAGAGTAGATGACACCACTGGATGTGGCCAGTGGCGTCATGCAGCTGGAACATGGGGCAGGAGGAACGGGTGAGCAGCAGCCCTCCCGTTGCGTTCCGGTCCGTTTCGCCGTCTTCCCCGCCCCGCGTTCCGGCTGCATGACGCCGCTGGATGTGGCTGTTAGGCATGGGATGGTTCCAAGGCCCTGTCCCCGGGCCACGCAGCCCCGATTTCAGGCTGCGTGGCCACTTTAGAGCTGCGCCTGCTATTTAGCTGACTGAAGCCTCCCATGCGCTGGGGAGGCTCCTCAGGCCTCTTGTGTTGTGCTGGATCTGGTCACTTTTTCTTGTGTTCAAGCAAGAACATAAGCAAAGTCTTGCTGGATCAGGCTGAGAGCCCATCTAGCCAAGCTTCCTGTATCTCACAGTGGCCTACCAGGTGCCTCAAAGAGCACACGAGACAACCAGATCACTCCCCTGCATCAGGCATTCTGAGGTAAATTTCTGAGGTAAAATCCTGAGGGAAATAAAACAGAATCATCTAAGAACATAAGATGAGCCTTGCTCCATCAGGCCAAAGGCCCATCTAGTCCAGCTTCCTATATCCCACAGAGGCCCACCAGATGCCTCAAGGAGCACACAAAACAACCAGATACTTGTATCTTGCTGCCACACCCCTGCATCTGGCATTCTAAGGTAGCCTAGGCTATTATCCTTGCACCCCCCCCCCCCAAGGAAGATACCAGAATGAGGTCAGGGTTTAACTTTATTAAACGCAAGTGTAAATCATGAAACATAATGAACACCTGTCCTTCCCTCCCCAATCTGGGATAGGCAAAAAAAAAACCTGCCATCCATGGCCAATTCGGATGATAGAAACAAATTCCTACCCGGCCCTCATGATGAGCGATCAGCTAATCTCAGACTGGACATACCCATCATAGCTTGTAACCTGTGATGGAGTTTCACTCCATAAATTTGTCCAGTCCCCACTGGTATCCAGGCCAGTGACAAAGTGACATTTCACGTGTTTGAGAAATAGATAGCATGTGGAGTCTGCACAATGATCCCATCAGAATATTAGAAGTACAACCAGCAGCTGACTGTGGATCTGATTCCACATCTGGACCGGCAGGGTTTCTTCAGTCATACCCCAAACCACTTCACAACTCTTTGCTCTCACTATCCATTGAGCCTACAAAGCAAACTTCTAGTCTATTCAAAGATTCACCGTTGTTACTACCACATCTGTCCATCTTTTAATTATGGGCAGCAAAGGCATGAATAATTGAATTATTAGCTTCTTCATAAAAGAACAGAATAAAAATTAAAAGCCAATTCATTGCCACTAAGAAGGTGACTATCATTTATTAACTAAAGTATCATGGCATTGGGGGAGGGGAGGCGGGAAATTTCATTCATTAATTGACTCAGAACAGGAAAGCCATTTGCAGCCTGCAGAAGATTATAGGTATAATTGTAGTAATAATTCTTTCCAAAGACTTCACTACTGAGCTGAACAATAAGATGAGTAGTTTAACAGTCTAATGGCAAGTATATAACAACGAAGGTCTTGCAGCCCTGTAAATTGGGATTAGAAAAAGAGCTGCCCCTCCTCTTCGCATTTGTTGTACTCGCAGCCTGGAATGGCTCAGAAGGTGAGAGGGAGGAACCACTTCCACAGTGTGTTGAGGTGCCTGCAAAATATAGTGTGTTCCCCCCCCCCCATCCACACACACACTGGGAACACTACTGCTCTCCAGTGGCCAACCCCCTGTGGAAATGGTGCAGTTCTGAAAGACAGAAGGGGTCCTGATGAGTGTTTGGCCAACAATATCAATGGTCGGAATCAACACTCAATCAAATCAACAGTACTTATATACCACTTTTCAACACCAAGCTCACAAAGCGGTTTACAGGAAATCCCTGGCATTATCCCAAAAGGAGAACACTTCCAGCTCTTAGCTACTGGTAGAGACTATGTGGTTAGGCAATATAGTTGATAGCAGAGACACGTTTTTTATTTATTTATATTTATTTATTATTTTGAAGAATTTATACCCCGCCTTTCCCATGCCGAAGCAAATGCCCAAGGCAGCTTCCATGGGCAGGCTAATCTAAACCACCATTTTTCAATGGGGTTTTTACAACTATACAGCAATTCACCGAATCCTCAGTCCCAGCTGTAGCCTTCACAGTGTGGTTCTCTCCTCTGGCAGTGTGACATGGAGCTTCAGCAGGTGATCGTTAAGTCCATCCTGGACAGGTCCTCAAGGTTGGACTCCGTTCTTTTGCCGGCTGGCCTTTTCACCACATTCCCTCATTGGCTCATCAGCTCCACAGTGACTCCGTTCTGCCACCACAGATACTGCAGCTTGTCCCAGCCTGGCATTCTGTCTCCCATCCAAAAATAGGCCACAGATTCTCCTGATTAGCTTGTGGCAGTCCCAGCAGCTCAACCATCAGTTCACACCTCCTGCCCTCATTTGATAATCCTGGAGGTTAAAAATGTGGAATATTCATGCCCTTGCCCCATAGGAGGCTCCAGCCTCCCCTATGGTTTCCTCGGATCTGCTCTTATGCACTATGCACCTCGGATCTAAATAGCAGGTGCTGAACTGAGGGGGCCACACAGCCTGGGGACGGAGGCTTGGATGCCGCTCAACGGCCACATCCCATATCCACCCTGAGCCGGCACACCTCCCGTCCCGCCCACCTCCTGCCCAGTTCCTCCCGCCCACCCACCCACCCTCTGCCCAGATCTGCTCTCAGAGAGTGTTGCAAAGGTGCTTTATGGCATGTTTGCAACACTCCTGGGCTGGCACAAGAGACTTGTGCTGGCCTAACTCCAGGTTAGGATTGCACCCTGAATATGTTTTCCTTGGATCTTTTTTGTAATCAGTATGATATGATTCGGAAATATGATTCAAAAGAGAAATGTGACTCACTGCCCAATCCTATACCCCCTTAGTGCCAGTGCTGTGCTCCTGCGCTGTCCAAACACTGTCGAAAACATGCTGTAAAGCACATCAGCATCGGCGGTATGGTGCTCGGCCAGCGCAAGCGGCAGTGCCAACACTCGGGCGCCGCTGCAACCATTGGCAGCACCGGCCTTGCACCAGCCAAGTGCCGGCATTGCTTGGTTGGCGCCGGGCCTTAATGAGGGCGTTCCAGAGGCCTTCCGGGGACGTAACTGAGCAGCACAGTGGGCAGAGACAGGGGTTGTGACACAGTTGTGACGCAGGATGGCCATAGTGCCATATCCTAACGCCGGTTCCCGGCCAGGGCGGCCCCAATTCAGGCTGTTCCTGTCCACACTGCACCTTTTATTTTGCCGGTGCAGATCCGAGCAGGCTCATAGGAGGGATGGGGCTTACGCGGGTGTAAGGGGACAACCTCCCCTTGTCCTGGATGTTGCTGCTGCTGCCACCTAATGAGCCTTGGGATATGGCCCTGCTATGTCAGCCTTACTAGGCCGGCATAGGGTCGGATTGCGCTCTGAGAAATGATGCACAATGAGTAAAAATGTCAAATATTTTAAGTTGCTGCAGGCCAGTGAAAATCTTGTGGCGGGGTGGATTTGGCCCCTGGCCCACCATTTAGGTTCCCCCAGCAGCGTTATTCACCTGGTACACTGGGTGGGACTTACCTTTGAGCGGCAGTCCGCCCATTGCGTCACGCCGCGTTCCGCCGCTTTCCCGCCTGGCGGGCGGGAAAGCAGCGTGACGCGGCGTGATGCAACGGGTGGACTGCCGCTCAAAGGTAAGTCCCACCCGGCGTACCGGGTGAATAACGCCGCTGGGTTCCCCTGATCTAAGCAATCAAAAGCACATTTTTGATTGTGACGTGCAATAAGCAAATCTTCAAAGGCGTTCAAGTTCTTGCTCATTGAAGGATTTTAACAGTATCCATCGTCTTTGTGGATGCTGGTGTAGAGATTAATGTCTTGGCCATTCCCCTGCTGGCCTCTCTAATTATTGCAATATCTTCTGGTTTTAATTCCCCATGTCAAACTTCTTGAGGGCTTTGCCACCTGCCAGAAAGAGCAAGGGTGGCCAGTGGAGAGCTCATTCACCTAACGATTCTCTTTCATTACTGTCCTTTAGCCTGAAAGCATCCACGAGCTCGGTGTATTTGTTATCATTATCTGCCTGACAACATCTTTCTGCTGCGATGGGCTGAGACAGCCTCTTCTGAAAATGTCTCGGAGGCAGCTTTGCTTCCCAGGAAGCCAGTGCCAATTAAAAAATGACAGCACTCTCCATCCCTCCGAAAGTAGCTTGTTTCTCGTCCCCAGCTTCCATTGTCCTCTTTTCACTTATCTCAGATAATTGAAAAATTATTTGAACTTATTAAAAATAAAACATCTGGGTCACGGGTCAGGAATTAAAGTATTTGGTGTAAGTGATGATTACAGCACTCTGGAGCACTTAAAAATGGTAGCATTTCCTCTTACTTCATTAGTGGTTAGAGATGCTTCACTTCTGATATCTAACAGCACTTTCCTCTAATGTCTGCTACTAACACTGTATGGGGTGCATTCTCACACTAGGTTCCTCTGCTCCCATTCTAAACAGGATTAGCTTATCCACACCACCACTCCTTGCTTAGGTTGTTTTAAGCATGACCCACCTGGACTAATTCTCTTCGAGAAATGTGAGGTGTGGATGTGGCAGAACTGCCCCACTGCTGCCACGATGGCTGTGATCCTGCAAACACTTACAACCCATGGGCTCCAGTTGCTCCACTTTGAAAAGTGCCACCACTGCTGCTGGGGTGGCTGTGATCCTGCGAACACTTACAACCAGTGACCAGATCTGGGAATGAGGAAGCGGAATGCTGGGCGGGACTTACGTGTGATTGGCAGCCCGTCCCATTCTGCCGCCTATCCTGGCCTCTGGGGGGCTGCCCCCGGTTGGTGCGCCCCACCGCTGCTCACCCAGGCACCCGGCACGCCCCCCACCCGTCCCCCCCGGCGAGCAAGCGCCCCGACGAGGCCAGGGCAGCCGCGGAACGGAACGCGTAAGTCCCGCCCAGCATTCCGCTTCCTCATTCCCAGATCCCGTCACTGCTTACAACCCATGGGCGCTGGTTGTTCAGAGCCCATGGGTTGTAAGTGTTTGTGTGATCACAGCAGCGGTGACACTTTTCATATAGCACCACAACTCTCAGCTGTTTCATAGACCCTGCTCACCCACACCTGACAAATAACTGATTGATGGGATTCCAGCTTTTTTGAAACCAGCTGCCACATACATCTCAAGTAGTTCGCCATATACTTTAATGCAGTGATTCCCAAACTGTAGGTCTAGACCCACCGGTGGGTTGCAACCTGATTTTTGGTGGGTAGTGTAGATAACAATTTGTTTCAAGCCCTGAGGCTGTTCAAAAATCAGATAGGTGCTAATTGCCCTACACAGAGCTTGGCTCCTGCAGCTTGGAAGCATGTATAAATATAAGGAGATAAAGCAGATTTGAGCATCTGTTTTTCTGGTTATTGTCCTTAAATAAAATATTATTTCTTTCTAGGTCTCCCCTACTTAGGACCCACTGTAAATGCAAATATCTTACAGCATTGCTTGCAATTTTGAGCTGAAAGGTGTTTACACTCATCAAATTTTTGCACTCATGGAATTATCCATGGGATGGATAAAATGGATAGAGGGAGGGAGTTCTTTTCCCTCTCTCACAATACCAGAACCAGGGGACATCCACTAAAATTGAGTGTGAGGAGAGTGAGAACAGATAAAAGGAAATACTTTTTTACCCAGCCGGTAATTAAACTGTGGAGATGCCATCTCCACCTTGCCAGAGGAGGTGATGACAGCATCTGGCCTAGGTGCTTTTAAAAGGGGACTAGACAGATTTCTGGAGGAAAAGTCCATCGCAGGATACGGCCATGATGGGTGATGTAACATTATAGAAGTAGACTACCTCAGAAAGCCAGATGCAGGGGACTGGAAATGAGATGCAGGTATCTAGTTGTGTTGGGTCCCTGAGGCAACTGGTGGGCCACTGTGAAATATAGGAAGCTGGACTAGATGGGCCCTTGGCCTGATTCAGTGGGGCTGTTCCTATGAGTACATGTCTGAAGAGGAGCATCTTGTTCTGGTGGCTGTCAAAGAGAAATGCTGTGGAGAATCTTGACTGGCCACCAGTGTGTGTACCTCAGAATTTACCTCAGAATGCCAGGTGCAAGGGAATGGTAACAGAATGCTAGCAGCCTTTTGCCTTGTGTGCTCCCTGAGGCATCTGGTGGGCCACTGTGAGATACAGAAAGATGGGCCTTTGGCCTGATCCAGTGGGGCTCTTCTTATGTTCTTATGAATTACTCACCAAAAGGGATGCAGATAGCCGATAACTGACCTTGTCAACTGGAAGTATCTTTGTCTTTTCCTTGGAACATTTAACTGGGTTCGTTTGGAACAAAATACATTTATCAGTCTAATTTAGTAGTGCTTTGACTGAAGTTATAGTGCTCCCTCATTGTGGAATTATTGCTTTTTTAAATGTTCATTCAAACTGCAAATTCACTGCAATACTTTTTTTCTCTTAAATAATGTAAAATGTGGTCGATTTCTATATTTAAAACATAAACTGTTACACTTTAATCATACCATCGTTGAACAATGTGGATTCATACAGAAAACAAAACATGCACAGCAGGGAAATATTTGGCTTTCCCTCCTCCACTTATTTAAATTTATTGTACCACAGGTATTCCTGGAGCATTGGTTGCCAGCTTTGAAGCTTTTAGGAAGAAATAATCATACAGCCCCCCCCTTTCCAGTGTCCCATCTTCCCATATTTTCAGTGATAGCTGTCTTAAGTTCTACACGACCCACCTGAAGTTGGCTCACGACCCACCTACAGTTTGAGAAACACTGTCCTAGAACATTGTTTAAAAAACATTTGCCTGGAGTGCAGGGAGGTGAAAGTACAGCTTATAATATGCTTTCTTGTCCTTAACTATGGCTCTGTAATTACTGGGTGGCTAATACTGACATCCTTGAAAGGGTTTTAGTTCTGAAGGACACCAACGAGTGTTTATTGTGATATTTATTGAACAATTTGTACGTTGCCTCTCCATCCATAAAGGCCCCTCAAGGCAACTAACAATCAATCATAAAAAAGCACAGACAGATAAAACACAGATCATCATTACAGCAATAACCTGATCAGCAGAAAGTTTTAGAAGGAGCAACAGATTCAGCTGAGACCGCAATCCAAACCTGGAGTTTTTGACCTTTGGCTGGTCCTTTTATGGACTCAGTTGAATGTGAACCTACAGCGCAATCCTAACCTGAAGTGAGGCAGGCCAGAAAACTTTGGCACAATTTGGCCAGCACAAGGGCCACTGTAAAGTGCATTTGGACCATTCTCAGTCAGGGAGGATGGTGCACGTCTGTGTGCTGGTCTCTCTGACTCCAAGAGTGATCCAAATGTACTTTACGGTGTCCGTTGTGCTGGCCACACTTTGCTGGCCTGCCTAACTTCAGGTTAGGATTGCGCTGTAGGTCACATTCAACTGAGTCCATAAAAGGACCAGCCAAAGGTCAAAGACACCCTGAAGTAGACGTCTTGACTGTTCTAAAAGCAGAGTTCAAGGGAGCCAGTCAGATATCCTATTTGTGCCCCCTGGGTTTGTAGCCTCATCCTGCAGGTGGTTGGGCTATAATACAGAGACATCCTCTGTGAGGAAAGCAGGTAATATAGTCCATCTCAGGAGGCCACGTTACTTAGACTGCCTTGCAGTGGCTCAGTACCATTTTGAGACGCACAGTGGTAACGTCATACGTCATCGCTGGGCTTCTGTTGAATGCTGAGCTAACCTATGGGCAGGGTTTCAGCCTGACTGGTTGACTGACTGGGTTTCAGCCTGACTGACCACAAGAGATGGTATGGTTCAAGTGATTTCATGTTTGGGTTAAATTTCCATTCACCTGTTTAGCCATGGTGACTTGAACCAGTCAACACGTCCTACTTCTTTTAACAGGATTTATTTATTTATTTATTTATTTATTGAATTTATACCCCGCCTATTGCCCGAAGGCATTCAAGGCGGCATTACAACAATAAAAAATATAAAAACTTAACATTAAAAACAATTTAAAACAATATTAAAATACAATAAAACAAAAATTAAACAACAGAGTTTAAAACAAGCCATGTGGATCATCTATCTATCTATATAAAAATGGACGTTTGTGTGTATGTATGTATGTATGTTCCTTATACACGTCTCCATGCCTTGACCCACGGCCACGAAACTTGGCACACACGTTCCTTGCAGCCTGGAAGGAATCACTGCGGGGGTCAGACCCCCCTACAGCCCCCCAGTTTCCAGGGAGGGGGCCCAGATCGTCAGGAACCAAGGGGATTGCATGGGGCTACAGGTCTGCTGCCACCCTGTGGTCACAGACGATTCTGCAGCAGCTCAGCTGAAACTGAGCAGAACAGAAAGTGAAACTAATATAAAGTGCTTCGCCTGCGTGGCCTGAGTGGGCCAGGGAGGAAAGAGCAGGATCCACAGAGTTCCAGCAGCCAGTCGGATCTGAGAGGGGCCTATGTCCAGGGAGCTCACAGGCCACCTCTGCCTGTTTCTCATGCGTGAGGGCTGGACCTGCAGACAGTAAGTGGGACCTTCATGTTGCTCTCTTAGGTTAGGGTGTCCCTGTTTCCTCATGCATTTCACAGTGATAGTGTGCGTTTCGGGTTCCACGTCAGCAATACTGTGTTATTTCAGGGACGGGTTCTATATCTCTATCTATGGATCTCACTATGTCATACTTTTGAGGGAGGTTTGCAGATTTGTGTGTATGTTCCACCATTACTCTGGCACGCCTGGAACGATGTGCACCGCACGTGGTACACTCCTTCCTTATGATCTGGACAGATATACTGTGGGGGGTAGGGCCCCCCTTACGCCCCCAGAGGTGGGGGTGCACTGCAGAACACACTCATTCCTCCTCCTAATAGAGCCTGGGGATACTGTCTGCCCCCGGGCAACGCCGGGTCACAAAAAGCTAGTAAAATATAAAAGTATAACCAGCCAGCCAGCCATCCTGTCAACAGTTAAACAGCTTTTTGAAATAAAAAGGTCTTCAGCCCCCGCCGAAAAGTTAACAAAGAGGGGGCTGTTCTCAATTCGAAGGGGAGGGTGTTCCAAAGTTGGGGGGCCACCACCGAAAAGGCCCTCTTCCTGGCTGCCGCCCCTCTCACTTCTCCTGGTGGCGGCACAGTCAAAAGGGCCCCCCCCAGATGATCTAAGAGTACGGGTAGGATTATATGGAAGGAGGCGGTAGGATTTTTATGGCAATAACATCATATAACCTTTTCCTACCTTTCCCACCCCATTTATAATACCCTGACTCAGTTGTGTAGCTGCTGCTGTTTCTATGGCATCAGATGGTACAAGACGGCTGGGAGAGGGGGTGGCCTCCCCCACAGTGCTCATTCCCTGCGTGGTCGCTGGGAGTAGGGCCGCCTGCTTGACTTCCAGCTGCCAGACCTAGGATCACTTGGAGTCAGCAGGCAGGAGGACCTGTTCGCCTCCCCCAAGCAAGTCATCCCTGGTGCAGTAGCTGGGAATGATCCTATAGGGGATCTGTGAATTCACCCTCTGCAAGGATTTCCAGGAACCCAACCAGTGGTGAAATTCAGCCAGTTCTCACCAGTTCTGCAGAACCGGTTGCTAATTTTAGGTTGGGAAAGGGAAGAAAGGCAGCGGATGGCCCTGAAGGCCGCCCTGAAGGACATAGAACCGGTTGTTATTTGAATCCAGCAGTGTCATCCGGCAACGAGCTGCCGGAACGCTAGGCGGGACTTACCGCCTGATTGGCTGCCCGTCCGTGACGTGTCACCGCCTGCCCGCCCGCCGCGCAGGCACCCCTGGATTCGGAGGGGGTGCCCGCTTGCCTGGGGGGCGCACCGGGTGCCTGGGCAAGCAGCGGAGGGGCACACCAACCGGAGGGAGCCCGCATGGCGGGCGGGCAGGCGGCGACACGTCACGGACAGCCTGTCAATCAAGCGGTAAGTCCCGCCTAGCGTTCCGGCAGCTCGTTGCCGGATGACACTACTGTTTGAATCCCACCACTGAACCCAGCCCTAGCGAACAATGAGGACTGACTGTGACTCATTTCAGTACAAGATTCTTGTCCAGGAAAGAAGCAAACAACATGCACAGAGAGATGGGGGGAGGGAGGGGAGAAGGAATTCATTCCAGAAAAAACATGCACCAAGAAACTGTTGACAACAAGTGTGGAACCTCTCCAGCAGAGCAAGCCAACTTTGTGCTCATTTAGTTTCAATTACAGAGCATCATGAGAGCAATGGGCTCTGATTACTGCCGCTTCCCAGCTTCTGTCCCTATCCTGTGTTTATGTCTGAAGAGAAAGTAGGATTTGATTCAACAATCGCTGCAGCAATTTCTTCGCACATAAGAACCTGTGGTGCCTCTTGCAGAAAAAAAGAATGTAGCCAAAGAAAGCAGTTGCTTTATCTTTCCCACCCCCATCCTTTTTCAAAATGTAAAGAAAACTATTGCCATCGGTTTAGAAAAGTGGCAATTTTAGTTATGTGAGAACAAAACTAGACTTCTTCTAGGCCACAAGACTCAACTATTTATTGCTGAGAATTCACCAGGAATGTCCTATGCATAAAATCTAGATCAGTGTTTCTCAAAGTGTGGATTGGGTCCCACTTGGTGGGCCGTGACCTGATGTCAGGCGGGTTGCAGAAAGCTTTTCAAGTGAGGTTTTCTCCATTTTGTTTTTAATTTAGTGCTTTTCCATAATATTTTGTCCTAATGTTGCTTTCTGTCAGCAGTGTTTCATAGTTGTGCAGTTGCTGCAGTCCAAGAATGCCAGTTTGTATTTCAGCAGTGTAGTTTGATTATGTCACAATGATGGCACTTCCTGCTTGACAATGTCACTTCCAGCTACAGCATCATTTCAAGGTTTACAACATCCCTTCTGGTGGGTCCCCACATGATGTATTGGAAAAGGCAGTTGTTGTTACCCCAAGGGGAGAGAGAGTGGTATCAGCAATGACCCCTTGTCCCAGATAAACCAGGGATTATAGGATCAATCCCAGATGGTATTTGCAAACCTCACACAGGTGCAGATGGGCGTGGCCAATGAATTAAAGCCTGCCCACTGATTGGTCTCAATATATTGGCCTCAGTATAAAGCTGGAGACACAGTGGTGTTATTCTACCAGAACGCTGGGCGGGACATCTGGGTGATCGATAGCCCCCCCATCGCATTACGCAGCGTTATGCCGTTTGCGTAACGTATGCAAGCGGCGTAATTGGTTACACAAATGGCGGAACACTGCGGAATGCGACAGGCGGGCTGTCGATCACTCAGATGTCCCGCCCAGCGTTCCGGTAGAATAACACCACTGTGGAGGTGGGACATGGAGCAAGGTAGCTGGGATGGGAGCTGGGAAGGACCTAGATAGGAGCTGGAGATTGGTACCAGCTAGGTGCTGGATGGACGGACGGACTGTTAAAGGTAAGCTCATTGTGGGGAATGATTGTGGGAAACAGTTATTTGGCTGCCACACCCCTGGAGCCACCAGTGGAGGAGGCAGTTGTAGCTGGGACAAGCTGACTGCCTATTGTTTGGTGGTGGGGTATTTTGAGCTAAGCCAGTGATGAGGGCAGTCTGGAGGAGGCTGATCAGCCAGTGATCCCAAAGCCAGCTGCTGAAAGAGAGGAGGCCCAGTGGGTGACTGAACCCCCTCCCTCTTGCCTATCTCTGAGGCTGCTCTGTGGGGAAACTAGTTAGCCTAATGTGGGCATTGAGGTTCTTGGGGAGGCCTGGCAGGGAATTTGGTGCAACATTTGTCTTCCCTAACTTTAAGTTCTCTGTTGCAGGATGGGATTTGGCGGAACACATGAGTGCCATTCTAAAAAGTGGGTCCTAGTCTAAAAGGTTTGAGAACTGCTGACCTAGATTGATGATGTGGGGACACATACTAAGCATTGGGGACTGCTAGAGTTTGTAGACCAGGCAAAGACAAAATAAACAAATTCTGGACTTACTACAGCACTGAAGATGTGAAAGTGTCCCATTGCCTGTCTGTACAGTTCTCCTACTGCCGGCTGTAAGGTCTAAGGGCCTTTAGCTGGCGATTCCCAGTGACAATGTGGTCAGGCTCCTGGGGAGATCATACAAACATATACTGAATGGAACCAGAATTTTCTGACTCCTCTTAACATGGCAGAGGGAATATTCTAGAGGGCAAAATCAGTTCTTTCCAAATCAAATGGGGATGATAGGATATGCCAGGGATAAGTCGCTTCCATAAATCTTTTTGACACACCCATGTTTTGGGGAAAGTGGGGAGGAAGCCTCCGTCACCACAGGAATCTACCCCTGCCTGAAGTTTGTGCCCCCTTCCATATGTTCTGTAACCTCTCAAGGTGGGGGAAGGGCTGCCCTACAACTTGAGAACCACTGCCAAAAAAGATGTTTGAGAAACGTTTGCTCTTCAGTAAGCTTATTCCCAACGTCACGTGTACATTTTCTCCATCACATTTTTGCCTCTTCTCCCCCCATTAATTTTTGGAAGGATTGAAGAGCAGCACTTTCCCTCTGGAGAAATGTTTTATGTTTAGAACCTTTCAGGGATTTTCCCTTAACAAGAACTAGAGAGAAAAAAGGCAAAGCGAGACACTGGTAATTTAGAGGCAGCTTCCCATAGGACAACAGCTTCCGACTATGGCTAAAACATTCTTCTTGTACTTCAGGGGCTTGGGGGAGACACGTGGGGTGTTTTGAAGCTCTCCTACTCAAGTTGGGGGAAAAAATACTCTGAGTAAAGAACTGCTTTCTTTCAGATTGTGAAATGCAAAAATATATACAGAGTTATGGGGCTTTATTTACATTTATATTGTGGTTTTCTCATCTAGTTTTCATAATCACGAACAATTCTATTCATGGAATTTCTACCCGAGAACAGAATGCTATATGTGATTAGGCAAACCACATATGGAATATTCTCTTCCAGGGGTTCTCAAACATTTTAGCACCGGGACCCACTTTTTCGAATGGCAATCTGTCCTGGACCCACCGGAAGTGATGTCATGGCCTGAAGTGCTGTTATTGTGTTGCCAAAGCCTGCTGCTTTCCTGAGAATGCAGCAGTCAGTTGAGATATTTCTCAGCCATGTTCCAAAAGCAAAGTGAACCAGAAAGGAAAAAAGCCCATTTCCAACCTTGACACAAGTAAAACAACCACACAGTCCTTTCCCTTTTCAGCATCCCATCTTCCCACATGGCTGCTCTGGGTGCTTTGCAACCCACCTGATATTGGCACATGACCCTCTGGTGTGTCCCAACCCACAGTTTGGGAACCACTGCTATATGTGATTTGCAAATGTGAATATCCTTGATTGGAATCCCTAAAGTAAAGCCACAGGCCCTTTTTATTAGGAAGAAACCCCTAATCTCTAACAACACCCTTGAAAAACTGGGGCCCTCTTTTATGCAACGTCCTCCATTGTTCAGCTTCCTATACTCTCCAATCAGCTCTGCTGTCCACAGAGCAAAAAATAATTGCTTTAATTTGAGAGAACATTGTGGACTCTAGGAGCAAAGTCAGGTTTACAGGGGGAAAAAGACAACAGGGTCATGGAGGAGCAATGAGGAGAAGGTACAAAGGGAAATGGAAAATAGGACGGGGTAGAAAAATATCACAGGTGAAGGGCAAGAAATGAAAAGGCAAAGCGTAAATAAAAGGGCACTGACGGTCATGGGTATGTGCAACCTCCTTGTTTTAGATGTAGGCTCATGCCAGGTGCAAGGGAGTGACATGTGCTCCCTGAGGCATCTGGTGGGCCACTGTGAGATATAGGAAGCTGGACTAGATGGGCCTTTGGCCTGATCCAGTGGGGGCTATTCTCATTTTCTTAAGGCCCCGATTGGGTTGCAAGTTATTATAGCTCCTTCCCCACAGACAGGATAGCAAAATTCTGTTTATAGTTACCTCATATTTACCTCAGAAATTTACCTCAGAATGCCAGATGCAGGGGAGTTGCAACAGGATGCAGGCATCTTGCTGTCTTGTGTGCTCCCTGAGACGTCTGGTAGGCCACTGTCAGATACAGGAAGATGGACTAGATGGGCCTGATCCAGTGGGGCTCTTCTTATGTTCTTAAGGCCCAGGTTAGGTTGCAAGGTATTATAACTCCGTCCCCACAGACAGGATAGCAAATTCTCCTTTATTTACCTCAGAAATTTACCTTAGAAATTTACCTCAGAATGCCAGATACAAGGGAGTGGCCATTGGATTCAGGCATCTTATGTGCTCCTTGAGGCATCTGGTGGGCCACTGTGAGATACAGGAAGCTGAACTAGATGGGCCTTGGCCTGCTCCAGTGGGGCTCTTCCTATGTTCTTATGGTCTGCCTATTCACTTGAACTCATGGATGGGCCAGCCCTGATTGGGGTGGCATTGTTGAGAAGCTGGCAAGACTCCACTGAATTACAAAGTAGCCTATGCAGAACTTTCACCCTAGTAGAAAGTCCAGCTTCCTGCAGTCCTTAGCAGACATAGTGGATTTTTTTTGCAAATATATAGCCAGCATGCTGATCCAGCCATAGAGTCAGAAGCCCTATTCACACATTTTCCTCCATGTGTATAGCAGATACATGGAAGGAAACGGCTCATTTACAAACCGAATTGAACAAGTCCTTAGTTATCAGAACAGGAACTTATGAGAAAAGCTGCATGTCTATGCAAAATGGGTTGCATCTTCCAGAAGACTCTTGCTTTGGAAAAATTCCTACTGAGAAAGACATCCTACCTCTGGAGGAAAGGGGCCTTTGAATGCATCCCGTTGCCTTTATTGCATGTTTTTTATTTCAGCTGCCTAAACTTCAGTGCCAAATTCCCTGTTCAACACAAAGCAGTGAATTCCACCAATTGAATTTGTTATCAGAACTGCTGTGTGTTCCCCTTCAATTGTAAACACTATTGACAAACACTGTATTGCTTAATGATGAATTAACAGTGTTTGGCAGCAGCAGAACAGTAGTGTACCATGCTAATGCAATGTCTAGACAAGTAAAGGAAAATGTGTTTTACTAACAGCACCAGAAATTAGGGAGATAATTAACTGATGTTGGTTTCCCCATGTCAGGATTCATGCACTTCTAGGCTCTACTGTCATAGTATTTGGTCAACTTACACGTGTGGTTAGTCTTACACAGTCACTGCCCAATCCTCTTGGGATTGAGAGCGCAGTCCTAACCTGGAGTTAGGCTGGCACAGTTAGACCAGCAAACTATGGCCAGCCCAAGGGACACCGTAAAGTATGTTTGGACCACTCTCGGAGTCAAAAGGGGCCAGCACACAGACGTGCGCCATCCTCCTTGACTCTGAGAGTGGTCCAAACATACTTTACGGTGTCCCTTGTGCCAGCCAAACTGTGCTGACCTAACTCCAGGTTAGGATTGCACCGAGTTGGTGTGCACAGGGGTTTACGACAGTGGAACAGAGTTTTGAGCATGCTGCTGCAGCCAGCACAGGAAGCCCACTACCAAAACAGCACTGGTAAGTGTGATAGCAGTGGGGGCAGGATGGGGTGGGGAAGGGGCGGATCCTGGGCAGGGCAGAGGGTGGGGACGGATATGCAGATCCAAGGAAACACATGGTGGCAGTGCAGACCTTCTCTGCAAGTCTGGAGTAAGCAAACAAGAGTTACCCCAAAGAAAACGTATTGACAGCCCCCCTCCCCAATTCCATTGGAATGGCTGCAGCATGCGGATGGGCTTTAGTTAGGATTAATGCTGCCAAAATATCAACCCTACTTAAAAAGGCAAATGCAATTTCAAATGTAAGAACGGACATGTCAAGCACAAATAAGAACAGATTAATAACAATAGCATGAGATTCTGGCGCATCTTCAGATTTTGTTTGAGTATGTTTAAGTATGTTTAAGCTCTTGTTTAAGTATGGTTGATCTTTTGGAGGCTTCTGCTGCCCCCCATATATTGATAATTTTGTTTTTGATCGCTTACAATGCTTAATTAGATTAATATCACATATTGATACTCTTGATACTGCTAGAGATTTACTCTTTGCTTATTTTGTTTGCTTTATACCATCAGCTGCTTTGGGCTGTCTTGGGAAAATAAAAACGGGATATGAATAAATAGAAAAAATGGAAAACTTGTTCTCCACTTTGAATTTTCCCTTTGAAGAAAACCAGGCTATATATTATTTTAAATTAAAACTATTAAAGAGAGGGCACGCCCAATGTATTCTGCCCTTTCCTCCATGTGGGTCTTGTCTATTGACATTTGCTAATTCAGTGAAAGATGCTTTCCCCCATTACATTGAAAGGTAGGCTATGAAGCCAATGTCCTGGAATTCAGTCCTCTAGTGCCACCTGGAGATCAAAGCTGAAGTTGCCAATTATGAAATGCACAATAAAGATGCAGTGCTAGAAAATGTGGGCATGCATTCCAAAAACATTCATTATGGACCTCTGTTTATGCTTTCTCAGACGCAAGTCCCATTGAGGTCTCTAGGGCATATTGTCTAGTAATAGCACAATCCTGGGCACGTCTTAGTCCCATAGGGATTATGGGACTGACTCATATCATATTGGAGCCTAAACGTCCAGTTCCACCCTTAAGGTGTACTGATGAGTCTTCATTAATACAAAGACTATATTCCAATAACTCTTGTTGAGTCAGAGTTTCCACCTCTGGTAATTTGCCGGAGTCAATCCTATCCCCATTAAAAGAGGCGTTAAACAAGGTTGTGTGCTTGCACCCACTTTATTTAATCTATACATCAATGACCTGGCTCCCTTGTTAGTCAAGATAGATTTTCATTGGCTCAGATTAGGCAAGCTCTTGATACTTTTATGACTTTACGCTGATGCTATGGGTGGGGCCAAGGCAGTGGGGGAGGGGCTGGAAGCAG
Organism: Lerista edwardsae; assembly: GCA_029204185.1. Lineage (NCBI taxonomy): Eukaryota > Metazoa > Chordata > Lepidosauria > Squamata > Scincidae > Lerista > Lerista edwardsae. Next base: position 25,304,574 of record JAJKFI010000009.1, read on the forward strand.
GGCTGTATTAACCAATGCTGGGCCTTGAGGCTTTCAAGTATTTTGGGGCATGTCTGTGTGCTGGCCAATCTGACTCCGAGAGTGCCCCAAACATACTTTGTGGTGTCCCTTGTGCCGGCCAAACTCCAGGTTAGGGTTGCTCTCTAAATGTTTTCTCTCCCATTGAGGCTTCATGACCGGAAATAAATCCATCTGGGGAAAAATGGCTTAAAAAAACTGGATTTGAGTGGAAATGCAAATTTCAGGGAGAAGGGCTTTATTTATTTAAGGGGATTGTATCCTACCGTTTTGTGTTAAGACAAGTTCAAGGCAATATTGTATCACAACAAAATAAATCTCATCAAAATGACACCAGCACAAGCTGATGCTGGTCTTCCTTCGGTGGGGCATCTTCACTGGCTTTAAGAGTCCATTCTGGCACATCATTGGGAGTTCCTGAATGGACAACATCAGTGGAAGGAATTTACAGTGGAAGGTGTTTACTGCGGGGCAGGTTGATGGTGATCTGGAGGTGGAGGAGATTAAGATCACTCCTTTGTCATGGACAGATCACTGTCTGGTGGGATTTAGGCTTGTTGCGGCTTCTCACCTCTGCAATGGCAGGGGATCACATTCTATGATCCGCCCTCGGAGGCTGATGGATCCAGATGGATTCCTGAGGGCTCTGGGGGATTTTCCTGTTGCCAGAGTTGGAGATCCACCCGGTGCCCTGGTGGACCTCTGGAATATGGAGATGGCCAGGGCCCTGGATGAGATTGCTCCTGAGCGTCCTATGCCCAGTCGCAGAATCAGAGCGGCTCCTTGGTTTTCTGAGGAGCTGCGAACGATGAAGCGACAGAGCAGACGACTAGAGCGTCGGTGGCGAAAGACTCGTGCCGTATCTGACTGGACACGGGCTAAGGCCCAATTGAAAGTTTATTCTAGAGCAGTGGTGGTGGCTAAGAGAGCTCACCTCTCTGCCACCATTGCGTCTGCAGAGAACCGTCCGGCTGAGCTCTTCCGTGTGGTCCGCAGTCTGTTACATCTTGCCCCCCTTACTGGTGGGGAGGAGCACACGGAGGCTCGCTGTGACGAGTTCGCTCGACATTTTGCAGACAAGGTCGATCAGATCCGGCATGACTTGGACGCTGCTGTGGGCAGATCTAGTGATGTCCCCGGGGAACCTGTCTATCCTATCATTTGGGATTCTTTTCAGTTTGTAGAGCCTGAGGATGTGGACAGGATTCTCTGGAGTGTGAGACCTGCTACTTGCCCGCTCGACCCTTGCCCGGCATGGCTAATTAGAGCTGCCCGGGGAGGGCTGGCCGAGTGGACGGGGAGGGTAGTGAATGCATCTCTGAAGGAGGGGGTGCTCCCGCCTGCTTTGAAGCAGGCGGTGGTTCGCCCCCTCCTGAAGAAGCCCTCCCTGGATCCCTCAAATTTAAACAACTTTCGGCCAGTATCCAATATCCCATTTCTGGGCAAGGTGATTGAGCGGGTGGTGGCGTCCCAGCTTCAGAGGGTTCTGGAGGAAACGGATTATCTGGACCCATTCCAATCTGGCTTCAGGCCGGGGTTCGGGACGGAGACTGCCTTGGTCGCCTTGGTGGATGACCTGCGCCGGGGGATGGACGGGGGAAGTGCGACCCTGTTAGTCCTGCTGGACCTCTCGGCGGCTTTCGACACCATCGACCATGGTGTCCTTCTGGGTCGGTTGGATGGGTTGGGGCTTGGAGGCACTGTTTTGAAGTGGTTCCGCTCCTTCCTGGCTGACAGATCCCAGAAGGTGGTGCTGGGGGACTCTTGTTCGGCACCCCGACCTCTTAGGTTTGGGGTGCCGCAAGGTTCCATCTTATCCCCCATGCTGTTTAACATCTACATGAAACCGCTGGGAGAGGTCATCCGGGGGTTTGGAGTGGGGTGCCATCAATATGCTGATGACACCCAACTTTATCTCTCCTTTCCCCCTGATTCTGAGGAGGCGGTTGAGGTCCTGGATCGCTGTCTGGAGGCAGTTGGGGGCTGGATGCGGGCGAACAAGCTGAAATTAAATCCGGATAAGACAGAGGTGCTTTTGGTTCGGAAATCCACAGCTCGGGTATTGGACTATCGTCCTGCTCTGAATGGGGTCGCACTTCCTCTGAAGGAGCAGGTTCGCAGCTTGGGGGTTCTCCTGGATTCACAGCTGCACCTGGAGTCCCAGGTGGCGGCGGTGGCCAGGGGAGCCTTTGCTCAGCTTCGGCTGATCCGCCAGCTGCGGCCGTACCTGAGCTGTGTGGACCTGGCCACAGTGACCCATGCCCTAGTGACATCAAGATTAGATTATTGCAATGCGCTCTACGTGGGGCTGCCTTTGAAGACGGTCTGGAAATTACAACTAGTACAGAACGCGGCGGCTCGGGTGGTTGCTGGGGCACGTCGGTTTGACTCTGTCGAGCCGCTGCTTCAGCGACGAAACTGGCTGCCGGTTCTGTTCCGGGCCCAATTCAAAGTGCTAGTTTTGACTTTTAAAGCCCTTTACGGCTCGGGTCCGGGGTATTTGAGGGACCGCCTTCTTCTATATAATCCAACCCGTACTCTTAGATCATCTGGGGGGGCCCTTCTGACTGTGCCGCCACCAGGAGAAGTAAGAGGAGTGGCGGCCAGGAAGAGGGCCTTCTCGGTGGTGGCCCCCCAACTCTGGAACACCCTTCCCCTCGAATTGAGAACTGCTCCCTCTCTGTTTACATTTCGGCGGGGGCTGAAGACCTTTTTATTCCAAAAAGCTTTTAATTGTTGACGGGTTGGCTGGCTGGTTATTATGATCCACGGGGCTTGTGTTTTATTTTATTTTTTAATTGTTTTTAAATTGTTTGTGTTTTTAATCTTGATTGTTTATTGTTTAATACTGTTTTTAATTGTTTTTAATGTTAATTGTTATACTTTATTTTTATCTTTTTTAATATTGTAAGCCGCCTTGGACATCTGCCCCGGCAGAGGAAAGGCGGGGTAAAAATTTCTTAAATAATAATAATAATAATAATAATAATAATAATAATAATAATAATAATAA
>JAJKFI010000009.1:25307614-25319374 GCA_029204185.1 Lerista edwardsae
AATAATAATAATAATAATAATAATAATAATAATAATAATAATAATAAGAGGGGTGTTCTGTTTGGTCTGCTTCCCTAACCCTCCCAGGTGTTCCTGCTGCCCTGTGCTGCTAACATTGCGATGCTTTGTATATTTACCCTCAAGTGCATCCCACTGTGTCCAGTATGCCCATATTTTACTCCCAGGTCTGTGTGAATAGGATTGCAGCCTTAGATTCAGTGAAATGCGCCCTTCTGAACACAGTGGGACTCAATTGAGAGTAAGGCTTAGACTTGTGCAGGGGAAGACCTGTAGAGAAGGGAATCTGAATCACCATGTTGTCGCTTGTGGTCCATGTTATCTTAACCCCAAGTGCATGTTTATTATCGCATTCCTTTCTGGTCAGGTTCTGCCCTTTGATGCAAGAGGGGCTTTTTATTTATCACTTCACTGCAGTACCTGGCTTTTTGGGTGTCCTTTGCATTCTCCTCTAAGTTCAGGAGCTGGAGAACCAGTTGGGCTACAGAAAAAAATGGGGTGTCTGCAGTGGTGTCATTCAAATGATTTAGGAACAGGAACTCACTTTTGAGTTCAAATTCAAATGTTGAAAAAAAAAAAAACAACCCGGAAGCAGCCACGGAGCCCGTTAGGATCCGGAACGCCCATTCTGGTCCGTTCCCCCTGAATGACATCACTGGGTGTCTGAGAGCAACACCCCTCTGCCAATGAGGGAACATTAAGCTGCACAAACTCACAAAAAGAATCTGCCCAAGAGAAGTAGCAGCGATGCATAAAGAACTTGGGAATAAAAAGAAAGAAGCCCTGGAAGTCGGGGTACAGCCCAGCCTTCTTTTTTGTGGAATGGAGCAGAAGAGATCTGAAGCCAGGGCTGCTCAGGTTTAGGCTGGTGGGCTTATCAGATCACAGTGGCTCAGCATGCTCTTGAATGGACCAGTAGGCTGGTGTCATTCACACAAGGGTGAGCCAGAAATACAGACACACCCAAGCATAGAGCAGTAACTGACAGCTGCAGCACTTGAACACGCAGAGCTTCCAATTTGCTCCAAACTCATAACTACAAGGAACTGGCTAAGGTCCATCGAGATGGCCACCTTCCTCCAGTCGTGTGGCTGCCTCCCTGTCCCAGAAGAGAGTCTTGATCATCAATTATTTCCAAGTGTTCTGCCTGTCAGATTGATCAGGTATCACCATTTTCCTGCCTCCAAACAGCAACCCTGGGAGCCAAATTTATACACTGTGTGTGCATCTTTCCCCACCATCTTGGAAAGGGTGCTCTCTTTTTGGTATTATATAGTCTCCTCCTCTTCTACCCTCCCCAGACAACATAACACTGAAAGCAGTTTTAGTAACAATATAAAAAGTTAAGTCTTGCTTTGCACAGCCAAGCACTTTAATCCAACCCAACAACAGTTACAATGCAATATCATGCTGATCATTTGATATAAAAAAAAAATGTACAGTCCAATAAACCGTATTCCATGTGATGAGCCAATGACGAGACAACATTATCTTGACCAAAAAGGGCCAGGTTTTTCCAAATCTCATCGTATGATAAGAGCGACAGCTGAAACACTGAATGTTTTCCCCTTTGGGAAAAGCTAAATGGTGCATTCACAGTTCCTGTGAAGAATCAGGAGTGAAGCCAGGATGATGAAGGCGAGGTAAAAGAGGAGAATTGCCTACTTTTCTGCAAATGGCATTCTTGGCAAACATATTGTCATGGTAATAGGAAGAAACTCTTAGCTTAGTACAACATACCATGCAGAATGTTAAAAATCACAGGGGCTGCTCAAAGAATTGAGTCAAAAACAGGCTTCCAGTATTTCACTAGATACTCAAATGCACTCAAGGGGGGAAACCCAACACAGGGCGCAATCTTAACCTGGAGTTAGGCTGGCACAGTTAGGCCAGCAAAGCTTGGCTGGCACAAGGGCAACTGTAAAGAAACTTTGGACCACTCTCAGAGTCAGGGAGGATGGCGCATGTCTGTGTGCTGGCCTCTCTGACTCCGAGAGTGGTCCAAACATACTTTATGGTGTCCCTTGTGCCAGGCAAACTTTGCTGGCCTAACTGTGCTGGCCTAACTCCAGGTTTAGTTAGGATTGTGCCTACAGTTCTTGCAGGTGCTCAACTCAGTTTACACCTGTGGCAAGTTGACTTCAGTGCCCCCCCCCCCACATGTATTTTTACAGGAACCTACACCTGTATTCTATCATGTCCAGTGCAGAAGCTTTATATCACCAAAGATGGGAAAAAAAATATCAGATTCACTGCATACATATTGATATAACAGCCAGGGTCAAATGGCATGAGAAGTCATGATTGTATCCAGGTTTATTTACATGGGTGGCCCAAGCCTAGGAGATGTTGCATGAAATCAGGATTCAATCCAAGCTTTGTGCAAGGTCTGAATGGCTACATTTCTAACAACTCTGTGTCCTCATGCAAGTGACCCCAGATTACACAATGTTCTGAACAGAAACTAAGGCAAAACGGAAGCGGTGCTTCATTAAACAGGTTAGCCAAGGAAGGGCTTGGTTTTGACGATCTGTTGCTGATGCCAAGAGGGATAAAAATGATTGACCCTTTGAAGAAATCTACAGCACTTACATGGGATGCAAAGGTCTCTTGGTGAGCGCTTTGCAAAAGAGCAGAAATGCCAATTTCACAGTGGAAGTAAATTCTTTCAAAGGGAACTCTGCTCTCCCAGGAAGCATTTTGCTCCTGGAATGTCATGTTTCCCTGTGAAAGAAAACCCCCAGAAATTCTGCTCAACCCCAACATCACATTATTTCCTGATGAAACAACAAGGGCACCCAATATATATTTGTAACTTCCCTAAAGTTGTTTGGCACTGCAGGAAGACACTGTACACAAGTGCTTTCCTTTAGAGTGTTTTACGTCACGCTAAGTGTCAGACAAACGCTTTATTGGCATTGCCTGAAAACAGAAATCAATCGTGTTACAGAAGGAAGACAACTTGGTGTTTTAAAGCACTATTGAATACTGGTCTGCCAAATCTGTTACACATTTTTTTTGTCGCCACAAAGCACTTCAGCTCAAAAAAAGGCATTGCACCTGTGTTCTGTAGAATAAACCCAGCAGAGCAACGGTCTATAGAAAGGTCTGTCTTGCTATAATTGAGGGCTCAATCCTAACCTGGAATTAGGCTGGCACAGTTAGGCCTGTAAAGTTTGGCCGGCACAAGGGCCACCGTAAAGTATGTTTGATCCACTCTTGGAGTCAGAGAGGCCAGCACACAGACGTGCGCCATACTCCCTGACTCCGAGAGTGGTCCAAACGTACTTTATGGTGGCCCTTGTGCCAGCCAAACTTCGCTGGTCTAACTGTGCCAACCTAACTCCAGATTAGGAGTGCAATCTTAGTTGAGCTGATTTGCAATAAAAATTCAGTTATTTTTTAAGGACTTTTTTTTCCCTCCAGGGGAGGATAAATCAGGCCATGCATTTAAAATATTTATACTACCCCTTCCTCAAACTCTTGAGAGAACCTATGTCTATTAAGCAATGATTCAGAATCAGGTTGCAGGATGTCATTAAACCCAACAGCCAGACAAGTCTGTCAGACAACATGATACCGAAAATTCAATGTCACTGCAGAAAATACCGCCCCCCCACCTTTGAAACAGCTTTATCCATTAAACCTGCATTGTTAAAACACAGTGCAGTTAAATAGTCTTCTATGCAGCATAGCCACTGTTGCTGTAAAAAAAATTGTCCTTTTATCTTAACTCAACATAGAAAACAAAGTTGGAAAAAAGGTACATGTTTGGCAAGAAAGATATGTAATGACACTTGCATAAACACAAAGGCCATGATGGTAAATAAATAACTATTTCAATGCTGCAGAGAATTCTTGTAGTGTGTATTGACATTTAAAGTCCCACTCCGATCCCTGACCTAGAAATCCACTGACTTTAATATGTTCTTAGGATTCTTAAAGCTAATATTCCAGCAAAGGGGAAAAAATGGAAAAAGAAAAAGAAAAAGAGAAAACCCACCAATTAGCCCCCACAGGCCATTACTGTAACAGCAACAGCAAGGAGCTTCTTCTTCTCCAAATTTTGTGACAAGGCAGTCCTTTAATGCATGCAGTCAGGAAAGGTTCTGAGATAGTTCCCACTCGTTCATCCATCCAGGATTAGTGCATTTTTTAAAAAAAAAGATTAAAAAATACTTTCGATTTTCAGTTCAACAACACTTGATTCAAGTGTTGCTTGTGGAGGTTTCGGACATTTTAAATTAAGCACGTTGCCACTTCAGCAGCTAAGAGTACCACAAATGGGTTTTTGTCCATAGAATAAGCATCACGTTGGATCCAGTTATCTTATTCCAATACGAGAAGTCATCCATTCCAGACCTTGGCACAAGCTGAAAGGAAGAAGATGCAAATCTTTAAAATGTCGCAGTCGCTACCCCTGAAATCACCAATGACAATTTACTATCAAAATATCGAACCATATAAGGATTTTGTTGCAAAACAAAGCTTTTATCCAGTAAACAAGTTCATACTGTTTAAGGTGGCAGACATTCTCTTAAACTAAAAAAAAAAAGGCTGAATTCATACTGTATGTCGAAGTTGGATTTAAAATCCAGATTGGAGGTTCTCCTGAAAATCATGTGAGAAAATAGAGACACCCTCCGATGTGTAGACAAGTCCCAGTGATACTATGGCTCAAGTTGGGGAAAAAAAGCCCATCCCAAACTGCAATCTCTTTATGAAGGTGGCTTACAGAAGACATCTCCTGATCATCCAGGGATGGTTGCGCACAGACAAAGCAGATGAGCATACCAGATTGACAGACTGGATTAATACACACTGCTGAACGGAAAATTACAGCATGCGGAATTTGGCTGTCTGAACAGCACTGTGTATAGGAGTGTATAGTAGAGCACTACTTTTGAAAAACACACTTGAACAAATCTCATCTGTGGTCAAATTGCAATGAAAACAGCCTGTGGGAACTATGCCTCCGAAGACATTTGGTAGCACCTGTGTGTCATGGGCAGAGCAATCCTAGAGAGCGCGTAGCATCGACGCAACACTGCTAAAGCTCTGAAGCCAATGCTACTCGTAGCGTCGGCTTCAGAGCGCCAACGGAGAGCCTCCCTTGCGCCGACTGAAGCCGGTCAGCGCAAGAGAGGCTCTGTCTCATATCGGGACGGGGATTGGCGGGAGGGAGGGAGGCTTGGGCGGTGGCCATACAGCCACATCCTAAGCCCTTCTGCGAGACCCCAATTTGGGCTGCGCAGTCTCCTTGGATCCGAGGAGCACATAGGGGAGGCTGGAGCCTCCCCTATTGTAAGAGAGCACATGCTCCCTTGCTGTGGGGGGGGCTCCAGCCTCTCCTACGCAGCGTCGGAAATGGCACTGCCAAGTGGGCCTCGCCATTCCGGCACTGCATAGGATTGTGCCCTAAAGCAATTCATGAGTATGAATGTGCATCTTCCAAAGGGTCATTTAATTTAGCAGCCTTTAGGACATATAACCATTTAGCTGAAATGGGAGTATGAACAAACGCAGTGTTGTACAAGACTCCTTCCATGCCGACACTAGTCTTGGCTTTGCCTATACAGGTTATGCACCTGTCTGCAATGCATAGTGAGTAGCTAGCTAGAACAGCATAGGTCAGATATGCACAGAATCTGCATACACTTAACACAAAACACTTCTAGAGCAAGGAGTTATTTTAATTCTTAACAACTGTAAGCCAAACACAACTAAACTATTTCTGATTTGGGGTGGGGGCCACAGCTCAGTGAAACAGCACCTGCTTGGCATGCAGAAAGTCTCAGGTTGTCATCCCCAGGTAGGTCAGGGGAAAATTCCTGTCTGAAACCTCCGAGAGTCTCTACCAGCCAGTTTCAACAATACTGAGCGAGATGGCCCAGTGGTCTGATTCTGTATCTGTCAACTTCCTAAGTTCTTCTGAGGTTAGGCGGTGGGTGAAAACGGTTCTATTTTTTCACGAATTTTGGTGTTTTCCAAAGTTAGAGGTGCAGAAAGCAGTATTATGTCTTTTTATTCCAAGGGCACTTTTTAATAAATTATTATGAATTGTAATTGCTTTAGAGGTGTACTAGGTAGGTGACGAGTGGTATAGTGTCAGCAGATGGAGGAGGCTAAAGGGGCAATCCTATCCCCCACCATCTTCCACCATGCAGCCGTGCCAACAGAGCTATCTGATGACAAACAAGAAGTAAATATTAATTACCTCCTGGGAGGCTGCCAGAGCACCACTGGGTTTCCTAAGTGCCATGCCAGTTATTTTGCTGGCGTAAATCCAAGGAGAAGAAGGGGGAGGGTCTAGACTGGAAACATGGAAAGGATCCAGCATGTACAACTCCTGAGATCCAGCCCCCTCTGCCCTTGCTCTGCCATAGGCCAGGTTCATCCTGCCAGAGGCTGGCTGTGCTGGTGTATTGGAAAAGGCAGGATATATCCCGAGGAGATAGGGAATGGTATCAGCAATAGCCCCTTGTCCCAGATAAGCCAGGGATTATAGGGTTAACCACCAAGGTCTTTGCAAGCCTTGGGAACACAGCTGCAGGCTGATGAGCTCTCCTGCTATGAGGGGAGGTTAGCACAGGTGCAGATGGGTGTGGCTGATGAATTAAAGCCTGTCCCACTGATTGGCTGGCCCCAGTATAAAGCTGGAGGCAGGAGCTGGAGAAAGGAGGCTAGATAGGTGCTGGAGAAAAGGCACCTGGGAAGGTGCTGGAGGAGGGCACCAGGTAGGTGTTGGACAGATGGAGTGCTGGCTGGACTGATGGACTGCTGGCTGGACTGCCTGCCTGCCTGAAGAACTGAGGAACTGCCTGAGGAACTGGCTAAGGTAAGGTTGTTTTGGGACCATTGGGAATTGTTGTATGTCTGCCACGCCCCTGGAGCCACCAAGTGGAGGAGGAGGCAGTTGTGGCTTGGGCAAGCTGACTGCCGATTGTTTGTTGGTGGGGTTTGCTGGTGCTAGACGTAGGGTGGTTTGGAGCTAAGCCAGTGATGAGGGCAGTCTGGAGGAGGCTGGCCAGCCAGTGATCCCAAGCAAAGCTGCTGGAAGAGAGGAGCCCCAGTGGGTGACTGAACCCCCTCCCTCTTGCCTATCTCTGAGGCCGCTCTGTGGGGAAACTAGTTAGCCTAGTGTGGGCATTAGGACCCTTAGGGTGGCCCGGCAGGGAATTTGGCAGAACAGCTGGCAGCTCCAATGCTCTTAGCAATGCACTTTTGCTGCTGCTGCGGCCTTTATGACAGCAGAGCACAAGACCTGCTGTAATAAAAGTCCCGTCAGACTGGGCTGTAAGACAACTGAATAGTTCTAGATCAGAAAAAGAGTTAAACCAACATTGATCCAAGCCCAGAGCTCTCAAAACTGCTAAGGGCTTTGTTCACAGACCTAAGCAAATTTGGAAGGTACTGAACAAATATTTTGAGAAAGAAAAGCCTGCCACTACGAAGATCCTATCTGAATAGCTCCAACATTAACAATGAACCTTAATGATAAGGGAGCATGAACATGAGGACAAACAGTGTCTCCCTAAGCCAAGATATCTTATTTATTACTTTTAATACCTACCCTTCTCCTGTTAATGCACAACAGGACTGGATGTGCCAAGGGTGATCCTTTATGGAACTAAGGGTGAGGTACTTGGAAATTTCAGCTGCCGTCATACAACCTTTCATATCCTGCTTGTTTGCAAAGATGAGAACTGCCGCTTTCCGCAAGTCCTGAAAATGATGAAACACGTTTAGAACGCTTGCATTGCTGGTCTCTTAATACAATTCTAATGTGCAATAATTCATTTCCAGACTGCTATTACCTAGTCCTTAACATTAAAATAAAGCTATATGGTGCAAATCTGAGACAAACCACTGCATAATCACCGATTTTATGTTCCTATTCCTTTCCGTTTCCACAGAATGAACTCCTGCCACCAGCATTAACCAGTTTAACTTTGCTGCCAACATAAATTTAGCTAGCTATGACCGTCCCATTGAAAACAATGGAACTTACCCATGACAACTAACTAAACTCTACGATATAACTCATAATGCTTATCATGGTTAAAGCTAACACGTTCACCAATGAACCATGATTTGAAACCAGAATCCACGTTGATGTGTTCACAGAAACTAGGAACGGTTACTCTGAAAAGCTACTCTACTTTCTGTAGTTTATAAGAACATATGTGAGATACAGGAAGCTGGACTAGATGGGCCTTTGGCCTGATCCAGTGTGGCTCAAATGTTCTTATGTTCTTATGATAGCTCCTTCCCCACAAACAGGATAGCAAATCGTTATTTACCTCAGACTTTTACCTCAGAATGCCAGATACAAGGGAATGGCAACAGAATGCAGGCAGCTAGTTGTGCTCCCTGAGGCATCTGGTGGACCACTGTGAGATACAGGAAGCTGGACTAGATGGGCCCTTGGCCTGATCCAGCAAGGCTTTTCTTATGTTCTTATATACAACCCTAGAATACTGAAGAGTACCTCGTGCGCCAACATTCTGTAAAGTTCCTCCTTTGTGATAGACAGTCTCTCGCGATCAATGCTATCAATTACAAGGATTATGAACTGTGAAGAGAACAGAAAATAGGACAAATGGCTACAAACCGTGTTTGTAAATAGGATTACATGACTGCATTAAGCAAAAATGTTTCTCCCTGACACATGTATTTCCTACTCATGCCCCAGGCAGCAGAGGGAAAGACATTTACGCAAACAAGTGATGACAGCAGAAACAGTGGAGTTCAGATCCCAAGTGCTTTTGTTGTGAATAATCCAGGTCTGTGATTTTCAACCACTGTGCTGTGGCATATTGGGGTGTCACAAATGGTCCACAGGTGTGCTGCAGGAATTTGGGGAGGATCATTTATTAATAGGGCCCTTGGGAGTGTGAGCCCCCTCCCAGCCTTTGTCAATTATCAAAAAACTGATGGAGTGCCCTGACAAGTTTAGCACCTTGTCAGTGTGCCATACAATGAAAAATGTTGAAAATCACTGGCCTAGGAAGTAGCTAACTTTTTTTTTCCTTATGCAGTCCTTTCATTCAATTTAGGAGAGAATCAACAACAAGAGTCCCTTCTTGTGCTGGGATAAACAGAAAGAGGTCAGTCCTTGGGCCTTTCAGATTCTTAGAATAGAGCTTTCATCAACCTCTTGAAGATCACAGACACTGCCTTCTAAAAGTCAGACCACTGGGCTCACCAGCTCAATATTATTTACACTGATGGTCAGCAGCTCTCCAGAGGTTCAGAAAAGAATCTTTCCAAAATCTGTGTAGAAATGCCAAAGACTGAACCTGGAACCTTCTGCATGTCAAATGTAGTCTATACTACTGAGCCCCATTCAAGTGGTGGGTGGGTGGGTGGGTGGTAGTTGTGTGAGGGCCCTCATGCAATTGCCGTGCATGGCTGTTAATCACAGCCCTAATCTCTAATCAGAGGAGCCAATATGAGGACCAAGATTTGCCATGGACAGAAGGCTCACCCACCCATCTCATCATCTGAATTGACAGAGGCTGCGTTTAAAAAAATAGAGGTAGGTTTGCAGCGGTGTCATGCAGCCGGAACGCTGGGCGGGAGGAACGGGTAAGCAGCAGCCCGCCCGTTGTGTACTGCTCCATTTTGCCATACGTTTCGCGGGGGCGGGGAAGACGGCGAAACGGAGCGGTATGCAACGGGCGGGCTGCCGCTCACCCGTTCCTCCCGCCCAGCATTCCGGCTGCATGACGCCGCTGTAGGTTTGTGATTCTGTATTAGTGCTGAATTTGGTTTGTTAAGTATAAAAGAAGCAGAGTTAATGTGATGGCCTTTCATGTTCAAGTGTATTAATTCAAGTGTATTAAGTAGTAAGGTTTTCTATTAGTAAAAAAAAAATTATCCTCATCTCTTGAGTTGACTGAATTAGGAAGGAACGTGAACTTACCTCTGTATTTGAATAATACGTATTCCAAGATGACCGTAAAGACTCTTGTCCGCCAATATCCCACATGAGGAAATGAGTGTTTTTTACGACTATTTCTTCAACATTGCTTCCTATAGTGGGAGAAGTGTGAACCACCTCGTTCATTAGGCTAACAAGGAGGGGAAAAATGTGATGCTTAGCAAAATCTGAAACAGAGCTGACATCTCTACACCAGTGTTACAACTGAATAATTTCTGCCTTCTGGATTAAAGTTACAGCTATGAGATTGTATTTTGGGGGGTCAGGGTGGTGGACTACATAACTTTGGTTCAAGAACAACTCAGAGTGCAATCCTAACCTGGGGTTAGGCTGGCACAGTTAAGCCAGCAAAGCCTGGCTGGCACAAGGGCCACCATAAAGTGCATTCGGACCACTCTCTGAATTAGGGAAGAGCACCATCCCTAAGGGAAGAGCACTCTCTGAATTAGGGAAGAGCACGTCTGTGCACCATCCTCCCTGACTCCAAGAGTGGTCCAAACATACTTTATGGTGTCCCTTGTGCTGGCCAAACTTTGCTGGCCCAACTGTGCCGGCCTAACTTCAGTTTAGGATTGTGCTCTCAGTTTTTATGGCTGGTGAATAAACCAGTTATCTTGACTAGTTTATCCAAGTTCTTCCACACAATCGCACATGCAGGTTCACAACTATGTACGAACTGGGCCATACATGGAATAGATGCATCAGCAATTTGGCTGACAGCTCACTGAGTTTACAGCCCTAACTTTACATGGCTGTGTAATCAGTTGAAGGAATTTAGCTGTTCTTTTAAGTACAGTTAACACGATACTCTACAAAACTACAACAGACTGCACAAAATGATAGCTCTTTTCTTGTCAACAGAATCCATCAGTCTACCTTCCTGCAGGTAGTTAGTATAGTAATCAATTACCTGTCTGAAATTTTACAACCTAGCTTCTGACAGTCATAAAATCTATTGCAACATGATGAAGAAATGTTCAAGAAACGTTATACATGCCAGTGTGATACCGCAAGACAAGAACATAAAACAGGGTAAGTTGGCAAGAAGACTTATATCCACCTACCGCTGATTAGCTGCTAATAGCAACTGGAATCAATCACAGATTAACTCTGTGTTCATGAACTCAGAGCAGGCTTGACATTCAGAAAGGACACAGCCACTGAAAGTTTCCTTTCAGCTTTGGGTACATCAGGATACCTAAAAATGTGATGCTGAGCACAGAGGCGGATCTACAGGGAGGGCAAAGCTCTAAGTGTTGCAAGGAGCCTTACCCTGTCGTGTAAATCCCTCCTCTCCCTTGCTGCTGTAGCCAGTAAGCAACGCCAAGATGTTGCTTTTCCCTGTGAGGATTGGCTGAAACGGTGCAGGAGAGGAGTGATTTCCACTGCAAGGTAAGGCTTCTTGCAAAACTTAGATCTGCCTCTGGCTGAGCAATTTAAACACATTCAGTTCAGATAAATAGTTCTTAGCCTCCCAAAACTTTTAGCCCTCATCCCAAAGAGGAAATTTTGATCATTTTTAGACCCTAAGTACTGAAGCCAGTCGGTTAACTATACTTACAACTGGTAGAGAATGGTGGTCTTTCCAGCGTTGTCAAGGCCCACAATTATCACCTTGTGTTCTGCAATTGACAAAAATGAACAGCTGTCAGCAGATGTCAACTTGAAATCATCTCACGCCTGTTATTTCAAACTAAATTTTTTTAAAAAAATACATCTTAGACAGTGGCGTCATTCACCCGGTACGCTGGGCGGGACTTACCTTTGAGCGGCAGTCCGTCCGTTGCGTCACGCCG
>JAJKFI010000009.1:25336092-25346639 GCA_029204185.1 Lerista edwardsae
TCTCTCTCTCTCTCTCTCTCTCTCTCTCTCTCTCTCTCTCTCTCTCTGTGTGTGTGTGTGTGTGTGTGTGTGTGTTACTTTAATCTATATATATAAAAGAAAACGTGTTTGTACATGTGTTTGTGTGTACGTATGTTCTGCATAGGCTCCGCAACGCCTGGACCAAATGACACCAAACTTGGCATGCATACACCTTGAGGTCTGGCGACAAACACTGGGGGGGGGGTCAGACCCCCCTAGCACCCCCGGGGGTGTGTGTGTGTGCAGGGGTGCCACAGAAAAATGATAGAAAACGGCCGATCTCGGTGTCGAACCTGTCATTTCCAGGGTCAGCGAGACGAGCGGTGACACTTCCGATGCCGTTTGACTCCGGGTTCGGCCCCCCCTCGGCGTGGGGGTGAGAAGGGGTGCAAAACAAAACCGTCCACCATGCCCCCCTGGAACGCCTGGAGCGATTGACGCCAAACTTGGCATGCATGTGCCTTGCGGTCTGGCAACAAATACTGTGGGGGTCAGGCCCCCCTAACGCCCCCAGGGGTGGGCAGGGGGCCCCATGTGAAAATGGTCGAAAACAGCTGAAAATGGCGTCCAATCTGTAGTTTCTGAGGTCGCCAAGATGAGCGGCGATGCTCCCGATGCCAGTGGAGTCCGGGTTCAGCCCCCCCTCGGCATGGGTGTGTGTGAGAAGGTGTGCAAAACAAAATGTCTCCCATGACCTGCTGGAACTTTAATCAAATTCGGCATGCGCAAGCCTTGTGGCCTGGCCACAAACACTGCGGGGGTTGGGCCCCCCTAGCGCCCCCGGGGGTGAGGGTGCACAGGGGGCCCCACGTGAAAATGGCTGAAATTGGCATGGAATCCGTAGTTTCCGGGGTCGCCGAGACAAACGGTGATGCTCCCGAAGCCATTGGAGTCCAGGTTCCGCCCCCCCCCCCTCGGTGTGGGGGCCGAGAAGGGGTGCAAAACGAAACATCCGCCATGCCCTGCTGGAACGCCTGGAGCAATTGGCACAAAACTCGGCATACGCAAGCCTTCTGGCCTGGCCACAAACACTGCAGGGGTCGGGGCCCCCTAGCGCCCCAGGGGTGGGGGTGCTTCGGGGGCCCCACATGAAAATGGTAGAAAATGGCCGAAATTGGCATGGAATCTGTAGTTTCCGGGGTCGCCAAGACAAATGGCAACGCTCCTGACGCCGTTGGAGTCCGGGTTCCGCCTCCCCCAGTGTGGGGGGCGAGAACGGGTGCGAAACAAAACGTCCGCCATGCCCTGCTGGAACGCCTGGAGCGATTGGCACCAAACTCGGCATGCGCAAGCCTTGTGGCCTGGCCGCAAACACTGGGGGGGGGGTCAGGCCCCACTAATGCCCCCAGGGGTGGGCGTGCGCAGGGGCCCCCACATGAAAATGGTTGAAAATGGCCAAAATCGGCGTCGAATCCGTTGTTTCCAAAGTCGCTGAGATGAACGGTGATGCTCCCGACGCCACTGGAGTCTGCGTTCAGCCCCCCTGGGCACGGGGGGGGGGGGGTAGAAGGGGTGCAAAACAAAATGTCCGCCATGCCCTGCTGGAACGCCTGAAGCAACTGGCACCAAACATGGCACGCATGTGCCTTGCGGCCTGGCAACAAACACTGCGGGGGTCAGGCCCTCCTACTGTCCCCAGGGGTGGGGATGCACGGGGTGCACCGCATGAAAGTGGTCGAAAACGGCTGACATCAGTGTCGAATACATATAATAGTTTTCGGGGTCGCTGAGCTGATTGGTACAATTCATTCCTTTTCGTGTCTAATAGAAGTTTGGAATAAATAAATACCCAGGCAATGCCAGGTAAGGAAAAGCTAGTTATATATATAATTAAAAGTCACAAAATTGCTGCCAAATATGCATTTGGAATAGTCATTACTGAGATGTTCCAGGGCTTCTCTTGACCTGCCCTGACCCTTTGCAGAATTCATGGGGCTGGAGTACATGGTCTAGCAGAGGTCCCCTGTGACTTGATTAGTGTTCTTGGGCCAAGTAAAATACAATCACAAGTGCCTTTTTTTCTTTCCAGTCATGAAAGCTGGTGATGTGGTTTCTGTGTACTCTGATATTGAAGGAAAATGTAAAAGAGGAGCCAAAGAATTTCTGGGAACCAAAGTTTTCATTGGAAATGGGATTGCTGAACTGAGCCGCGGTGAAATTTTTAATTCTAGTGGCCCATTGAAGTAAGTCAGAAATTATAGTGAGAATCCATGCCTGGTTTTGTTTTGTTTTGTTTTGCATGTGAGATAACTAGTTCCAAAGTTGTAAACTGTTTTGTGACACTAGTACAGACTCTTTTATGGGTTTTATGACAATTCCAAGAGAGTTTAAAGCTAGGTGGGGTTTCTGAATGGATTTTTTGGAGGGTGAGGTGAGATTCTGTATAATGGTGAACTGACTGAATGACATGATTCATTGATCGTGATGAGTCACTTAAAGAGGATGTGAGCCTACTTACTCTTTCGTCAAATATGTGTTTTAGGCACAGTAATAGCAGTGATATTTGCTTAAGCCACCGGCGTGTTCAGATGTAAAAATAAATGTCTGCACTAAATCAGCGGTCTCCAAACGAGACTGCTGTGGGCCGAAAAGGCTGTTTCTGGCACAAACGGAGTTTACCGTTCTCTTCCAGGAAGTCTCTCTTCATCATGCCCAAACATGTCTCCGGCCAGCTGCATCTGCCTGGAAATGCAGGTGCGAAGCCTGCTGGAGTAACACAACGCGGAAGCAGCTGGCCAGCAACATGTTTGGGGTTTGGGGGTGATTGCGCTCAATGAAGAGACACTGCCCTGCAGAATGGTAAGCTCCGTTTACATGAAGGTGTTGGAGAAGACATCAGGTTCGACTTGCAGGCCATAGTTTGGAGGTGCTTGTACTAAATAATTATTGTTGACAACCTGGAAAAAATACTTCATTACTTGCAGAGCATGAGATTTGACTATTTTTAAGGAATGAAGGAAGAACCCAGCCTGATATAATGGTCATACCATGACTTTTCACTATTTCTTTCAAGGAAAATAAGAATTACAGTATGGTCACATATATTATGGCAATCCCATTGAAGTGGTGTGTCTTTTATTTGACTATCATAATAGAGAATGTTAAAATAGGAAAAGATAGAAATATAGGCAAGCAATTTTTTCTTACCACTGTATTTCCTGTCCTCTTTCTCTTCAGAGGGATGGGAATAAAAATGATAGAGCCAATCTACCTGAGTCCGTCCTTTGACAATGTCTTATCCAGTTACGTGTTTTTACAGGTATGTATGAAATATTATTCTCCTGAATTCTTCTGAACCTCCCAGGAAGATCAGAGGAGGATGTTATACGCTGTTTGTTAGCTGGTGGTGATAAACAACGTATAAGTCAAGCGGCCAATTATTTAAACTTGCTAATGCAACGCCGTAGAGCCATTTTTGTTAACAAGGAGCTACTACAGTAATGGGAGATTAAGGGTCTTAAGTATTATTATTCACATTAGGCATTTATAATTTTGGCAAAGCACCTGCAAATGCTATGTTTTGTGTATTTTATCTGCCAAGCTCAGTATACTATTTGGTCTTAAGAGATGTTGTATTTTAGTTACATGTACTTGGCTGATCTTTTGACCGTAATAAAGTTTATCTAGCTATCTAGCTATCTAGCTATCTAGTTACATGTACATCTGTGTTACTAAATCTATGTATGTATGTATGTATGTATGTATGTTTATGCCATTAAAGGTGAATGAATGAATTAATGAATGAATGAAATATTATTTTCTGAAGATCAGGGTTGTAACCCTGTTTCCTCAGGATAAACCTAATACATTGGAAACCACTTTGAAGTGAGCACAATGCAGGATATAGCACATGTCCCATTGTTACAGCTGCATCAGTTTGCCTTTTTACATAAATTTGCCTTCAGACAAAATGACATTATCTGTCCCCACAAGGTAAACGGGTTCTTGTTTTTAAAAAATCTACCCTGCCATATCATGCCTTCCTATATTTGTCATTCCTTCCTATATTTGTCATTCCTTGTTCTTTCAGCTATGGAATGCCATTCAGTTCTTGACCCACCCTCCTTCCAAAATTAGCTTTGGCTTTTGTGATCCTACTTAAGGAACAAGAATCAACCCTGGCGATCAATGGGGTGACAGATGTCGCAGCCAGATCGCCCTCACATCCATAAGGAACAAGATTCTTATGTGGCATAAGGAACAAGATTGTTAGCTGGCTTTATTGTAACTTTAAACTGAGTTATAAACAGTAGATTGCCCTAAACAGTCCTTGTAGCATTGTGTCTTGACTTATGAATGAGTCGTCAGAGGTTAATAATCACAGACAGAATTTCCACAATGGTCAACTCATACAGGGTACGTTTCAGCAAAGACAGTTCTTACATTTGGCTGAAAGTACTAAGTGATGAGTTATCAAGTGATGAGAGCTCACGCAATATGCGTGGATGTGTATGAACCAACCCGTCAGGATAAGCTGTGTTCTGTGCTTGCTTCACCGATTAATTTATTATGCCGGAGAGCTTCAGCATACGCATGCATGCATGTAACTGAAAAACAAGCATTGCACGGCTTCACAGAGTGGAAAAAATATATTGAGGATGAACATTGTGCTGCTGCTAATGTTTCATACCATTAGTCAATGCTATTGATTATTTTCACCATGTGCATTATTAGGGAATATGTGTTTGTTTTCAAAGGCTTTAGCAATTTCTTCGGTGTAATATTACCAGAGTACTGAATGTGCTTTTCAACAACAGCAAAAGCTGTTTATAGTTTGCAGACAAAATCATATTATGTAGCTATTTGAAGAATTTATATCCTGCCTTTCCCATGCTGAAGCAAATGCCCAAGGTGGCTTACATGAGCAGACTAGTCTCAACCGCCATTTTTCAATGGGTTTTTTTCTTTACAAGTATACAGTATTCTATGGTTCTGCTTCTTCATATAATGCCTGAACTGTTGAAGGTGTATGCTACACTGCCAGTGTGCCCTTCTTCCTGTTCCTGGGGACACTACAACTCCAGGTTTTCATTGGTCTTACTGAATCCAAAGTGCTGGTAGCAGCACGTCCTAGTCCCCAGCAGTTTGCAGCATTTTATGTATTTATTTGAAGAATTTATGCCCCGCCTTTCCCATGCCGAAGCAAATGCCCAAGGCAGCTTACAGAAAACAAAAATTACAATGTAACCGCAATACATAAAACACATTAAAAATATTTCTAAAAACATTTAACGTTTAACATGAACACAGAGAACGTTAAAAAATAAAGCGAGACCCAATTCTCCTCATCAGGCCCTTTGGAGGGTGGGAAACAATTGACCAGGGGAGTAAACAAACATATTCCAGGGGAATATGACAGTATTTCAGAGGACATACAGCCAACCATCATCCAAAGGCCAAGCGAAATAGGTATGATCTGAGCCCTCTCCGAAAGGCCATGAGGGAGTGTTTAGTTCTTAGTTCTTCTGGTAGGGAATTCCGTATTTGTGGAGCTGCTACAGAGAAGGCTCGTCCCCGAGCTGCCATCCCTTTAACTTGGGACAGAGGGGGCACTTGAAGGAGAGCCCCTTTAGATTATCTAAGAGGGCGAACTGGTATGTCTGGAACAAGGTGGTACTTTATGTCAGAATTGTATAATATTCTGCACAAATCTCTTGAGCTGTGTTGTGTGTTTGAAATGTGTCTGACCTGGAAGAGACTATGGTGAAGTAGAGATGCATAATTAAAATAGTACAGGTTGTTTCCAACTTTGATGGAATTGCTGAGTTAGGAACATGGGAACCTGCATTATACAGAGTCAGAGTATCAGTCCATCTAGTTCAGCATTGTGTACTCTGATTGGAAGTACCTTTCTGGGATCTCAGAAGAATATCTTTTCCAGCCCCACCTGGAGATGCAGAAGCCTGGAACTTCTGCTTTCACGGCATGTAGCTGAGCTACAGACCCAATTATTATAGCAATTATTTCCCAGTACTGGCATCAAGCATGCCATTTTTGGAAAGGCAGATTTTGACATATTTAAGAAATGCATGCAAGGTGTCTCATGTTCTTTAAATTCATTATTTGATCAGTTTGTTTGGCGATAAGCTATCAACTTTTGTCTTTTCTGTCAAAATAAGTTTTCATGTCTTGTATTATATGTATATCAAGTACTGCAAATTTTGTCATCATTGCTTTTAGAATTAGAAATTACAAGGCTGATAATGAAAGAGAGATGCTCTTTGACTATCTCTTGAATATACACTCATATGCATGCATGCAAGCAAATGAGTTTATGCTTGTAGTGGAAGCAGCAGAGGCAGATCTAAGGGAGGGCAAAGCTCTAAGTTTTGCAAGAAGCCTTACCTTGCAGTGGAAATCACTCCTCTCCTGCACCATTTTAGCCAATCCTCACAAGGAAAAGCAACATCTTGGCGTTGCTTCCTGGTTACAGCAGCAAGGGAGAGGAGGGAGTTACCTGACAGGGTAAGGCTTCTTGCAACACTTAGAGATTTGCCCTCCCTGTAGATCCGCCTCTGGGAAGCAGTACATGATAGAATTATGGGATCATTTACAATACTTTTTTAAAAAAACCCTGTATACTTAAAGCCTTCTCTTTCTCTGCCAGAACTTGCCCTCTTCAGTTGTGAGCCATGTTCTTAATCCACAGCCAGGACAGAGGATTCTGGACATGTGCGCTGCACCTGGGGGAAAAACAACCCACCTTGCCACATTAATGCGTGATGAAGTAAGTGAAGTCACTGAGCATTTTCTGTCTCACTGAGGGACGTCTGACCTGTGTTTGATTAGTATGGCTTGTTTCACTCATCTGCTGAGGTAGCACAGAGAACTCAAAGTAGCACGCCATTAATATTTGAAAATACTGCTTATTTACTGAACGCTGCCGTACAGCAGAATTGCTGAAGCAAATGCAGGACTTTCGTGGTTATCAATACAAAATGTATTTAGAACAAATAGATCTGATTTCATTGACGTATGTGAGAGATTTTTTTTTTTAGGTAAAACAGACTTGCAAGGAAGATGGGCTGCCTCGAGACACAAGAAAGCAGAATTGGGGGATAATATATCTCCTAATGCAGTGGTCATAGAGCAAAATTTTTGCCTTTGCTTCCTGAGGTAGATATATTAAAGGAATATAAAAAGGAAGATTGGCTTTCTCTTCTTCAAAACATGCACATGGGGTCAGACTTTTAACCTTGGGGCAACATTCAGAATTGAGCAATGAACATGGAAATCCTTGCAGATAGCAAATTCTCAGATAACGAACCATTTATCCTATGGGATCATTGGGGTTAGATGCAAGGGGTACCTTATCTGCCCAGCAGACACCCTCAGGAAGCCAGCAGAGTGCAGCAGGAAGTGCCAAAAGATCTCTGAATGCCTCAGAGACCTTCCAGAGGCTGCAGGGATCTTCAGAATGGCACCTGTGACCAGCATGCACCCCTTAAGCTTGGCCAGTGGATGCTTCTGCCAGCCATTTTAAAGGGGGTGCTTTAAAATGGTCAAGAGATGCTCAGAGGGGGATCTGAAAACATATTAAGCAGGGATAAGAGCTCCAGCGGTTGCTTAAGCTTCCTTCAAATCTAAGCACCTCGTTTAGAGTTGAAGAGCATAAGATGAAATAGTCATATTGAAATGAGATCATATTGGATAACTGACCAGCTTGGTGGATTGCATGTCGGTTGTGATTTGCAATTACTTTTGTAATTTTACCCGTGTGCAAGGTAAAGAATCTATTACCAAGCATTTTCAGCAAAAGTTCA
Organism: Lerista edwardsae; assembly: GCA_029204185.1. Lineage (NCBI taxonomy): Eukaryota > Metazoa > Chordata > Lepidosauria > Squamata > Scincidae > Lerista > Lerista edwardsae. The sequence goes on from JAJKFI010000009.1 coordinate 25,343,877, forward strand.
TTGGGGTGCCCTCATTCCTAATTTTTTTTCTTTCCAACATGTTTTTCAGGGGGAAGTAATAGCAATGGACAAGATAGCAGACAAAGTAAAAAGGATTAAGCAAAATGCTGCATTACTGAAGCTGAATTGTATTAAGACATTTTGTTATGATGGAACTAAGGCACTTGCAATGGACAAGAGAGAGGGTGGACAAGGTAACAATTTTTATGGTGTGTTCTTGTGTTTGTGTTTTCAGAAGAGAATAAGGACCAGGGTTTTTGCAGCCTTAAGTCCGTGCTGTGATTTTTATGGATCCTGCTTTTTCCACAACAGCGATGCAAAGCAGCTTACAGTGAAATAACCACAAAACATAATGATCACAATGAAACAATAAGATTATTAAACAAGAAGTTAAGAGTAATAGCAGCTGCATACAACAAAAGTTTCAATAAGGCGCAATCCTATGCCCAGAGACATCATCCGGGCACGCCAGGAACCGGAACGCCCGGATGATTGGCAGCCCTCTGCCCCTATGGCGGAGGGCAGCCATGCCTCACTGCGCCTCGAATCGCTCCATTTCAGAGCAATTCGGGACGCAAGGGAGGGTGGGTGGGCCCAGGAGCAGCTCGCCCGTCCTCGGGAGAGGCGGCGCGGCCCGGGCCCGTCCGCGGAACTGGCGGAACGGCATACCGGGCTGGAACTGGCGGAACGGTGTACCGGGCTGTTCCGCCAGGATGACACCACTGCCTACGTCTGACATTTGGCCAACTGCTAGCTGCTAGCATCGGCCGAATGTCTGCCGCGCTGATACGAGAGCGCTCACCAGCACCCTTGTGTCAACGCTGGTGCCGTTGGCTGATGCTAGCTGCAGCATCAGCCCAAGGGTGCCAGCCCACGGCTGTGCTGCACTGTGGGTGGCACAAGGGCAGGTCTGGGTGGAGGAACTGGGTGGGAGGCGGGAGGGCTGGGGGACATGCTGGCCTGGAGAGGGGGGAGGCGGCCTTTAGGCTGCATCCAAGCCTCCGTCCCCAGACCGCACGGCCCCGATTCAGGCCATGCAGATTGCTCGGACAGTTACCTCTTTTCATCTATCGTTCCTTGGTAGACAGTCCAGGAGCTTTTGTGTTGTGCTGCGAAGCATCCAAATGCTACACAATATTTTAGAATTACCAAATGCACATTGGTTATCGTTTTGACTTGGCGGCTTGCCTCTTTGCAGATGGACCCCCGTTCTTGCCCGAATCGTTTGATGGCGTACTTCTCGATGCTCCCTGTAGTGGGACGGGGCAGAGACCAAATATGGCTTATTCCTGGTCCTTAAAGGAAGTGACTTCTTACCAGCCCTTGCAGCGCAAGCTCTTTAGAGTGGTACGTATTAACGGTAAAAGCAGTAGGTCGTACCTACCCATAAGAACATAAGGAAGAGCCTTGCTGGATCAGGCCAAAGGCCCATCTAGTCCAGCTTCCTGTATCTCACAGTGGCCCACCAGATGCCTCAGGGAGTACACAGGACAACAAGATACCTGCATTCTGTTGCCACTCCCTTGTATCTGGCATTCTGAGGTATATTTCTGAGGTAAATAGGAGGTAAATAAAACAGAATTTGCTATCCTGTCGGTGGGGAACTTGCAACCCAGTCTCGGCCTTAAGAACATAAGAGCCCTGCTGGATCAGGCCAAGGCCCATCTAGTCCAGCTTCCTGTATCTCACAGTGGCCCACCAGATGCCTCAGGGAGCACGCAAGACAACCAAATACTTGTGTCCTGATGTGTCCCCTGCATCTGGCATTTTAAAGTAGTTTATTATTACCCTTGCACCACCCCCAAGGAAAACACCAGACGTACCCAGCACACAGACGTGTGCCCTCCTCCCTGACTCCGAGAGTGGTCCAAACACACTTTACGGTGGCCCTTGTGCCGGCCAAACTTTGCTCTCCTAACTGTGCCATCCTAACTCCAGGTCAGGATTGCGCCCTGTGTTGCAGATTTGGTTGCTGGGTCCGCGCAGGCAGGCTGTGCTGGCTGAGCGCCAGCTTTAGTTCTGCCGGCGCAGGCCTGTGTCGAGGGCATGCCAGAGGCGGGCAGGAGGCATTATGGGGTGGAGGGAGGGTGGAGCCGTGGGCAGAGAGGGGAAGGAGACAGGCCATTAGGCCATGTCGTGAAATTGTGGTTTCATGTGGACCTTGTTTGTATCAGTGGTTGGAAGAGAACTACTCAAGTGTAAATGGCTCAGGTGGGGGGTGATTAGTGTCACTGGGGTAAAGTTAAAAGCCTCAGGGAACAGAACCCTTTTGCCGCTCCCAGGGAAGGTTGATCTCATTGTGCACTGTGAGGGAGCCAGTAGTAGCTGGTTGTAGTTAGCCAGCCAGTCAGTCAGGGGTAAAAGTCTGCAGGTGTCTTTTGTTTGTCCTTTTGAGTTCCGCTTAGCCAATTTATAAGCAGAGGGTTTTACTAGGGAGGAGTCTTGTGGAGGAGAGCCTCCTAGTTTGTATTTTTACTATTTGGATTTTATAATATAGTGGCTCTGTAGTTTTATTGCTAACTTTTAATGTATGTTAATAAAATTGGGATTTTTATTTCTTCTAATTGGTTTTTCTTTCAAGAGGGGGTTTGCCCAGGAGCTCCTGTTGTTGTATTAAGCCTGGGCTGGTGGCAGCGGCAGCTACACAAGGGGAGGGGAGTTACAACCCCCCATCATAACAGGCCGTATCCAGCGGCGTCATGCTGCCGGAACGCTGGGCGGGAGGAACGGGTGAGCGGCAGCCCGCCTGTTGCGTACCGCTCC
>JAJKFI010000009.1:25347039-25424347 GCA_029204185.1 Lerista edwardsae
CGGTACGCAACAGGCGGGCTGCCGCTCACCCGTTCCTCCCGCCCAGCCTTCTGGCAGCATGACGCCGCTGGCCGTATCCTACCTCCCCTTCCAGGGCTGGTTGGCCTTGATCCAGGCCTCTCCTGGCTGTGTGGACACGTAGGGCTGGCTGGAGCTTAAATATCCCCTTTCCTTGAGGGGAGCTGCTGCTGCCTCCCAGCCTGCGCTCGGATACAGTGCAGGCTACCAGCCTGCCTGCTACAATGCAGGTTAGGATTGGGCTGAAGGACGCCTAGAACGCTCTCCCCTTCCCTGCCCAATCAGACCAAATGACACATTTGTTAAAACTTCACGCCCACCGAAAGCTTAACACTGGCTGCCAAAATGCCAGCCCCCCAAAAAAAAAGTCTTACATGAGCAGAAGTAATCAGAAGATGCTTCAGCAGGTCCAGTGGGAAGATGACTTGATGCTGTCTTCGCCGTGTCTCAAGACATCTTCTTTAACCTCATTGCTGTGCTCAGATGGAGGCTGGGAACAGCAGCAGTCATGATTTATTCAGCTGTGTTCTCCTGGGTATTCTAGTCTGCTGAGCCAAATGGAGTGGGGGGGGGGCAGATGAAATGCTGTGCTGGAGCCTTTCATATGTTTGTTACAAAGAAGGTCAGTTTTAGTGTACGTGCTCTGCTTTTCCTGCAGAAAAAGCACTTGGAGATGCATGTGGCAGCTAAGTACCAGTTCACCTTCTGAGAGCCTCTGCTAAAGGATAATAGGTATTCAAGACAATTAGCACATGAAAGGTAAAATATCTCACTGTTCAGGAGTCACACGGATCATCGGTCCTTCCCGTCTGGATTAGGCTTTGCTGCATAGTTTACGTCATTCATAGTCTACAGCCAAAAAATGTTTGACTGTAATGTGCAGTGGGGACCAATCCACATGTTAAACCAGCAAAGGGTGATGGAGAGACTGTCATGCAAAAGCATGTGGCTCTATCCTTTGTTGTCTGTATCATTTCTTAAACTTAAAGCACACTTTTCAGCTGAGATTGACTGCCGAAGCTGTTTACAGTTGAAGTCCATGCAAATGTATAATATATTTATTTATGGTATTTTTGTACCACCTTTTTCAAGATTTCTCAAGGCAGTTTACAAACCCCATTTGGCAGGCTGTTCATAAACCCAATTTTTTCAAGTGGGTTTTTTTTTTACAATTATTGTTCTATATACAATTAGCAGAACCCTCCTTTTCTCCAGATGTTTCAATTTCAGTGTGTGGTCCTCATCCTGGCTTCACTCCTGCACCTCCAAGCCCCAGATCACACCTTGGCAGGTTCTCAAGATCTGTCTCTTGTCAGCTGACCTCCTCCACGTTCCACACACTCCTCACATTCCACTGTGAGCTCAGTGGCTTGTCAGTGACTTCTGGTCTCCCATCCTAGGCCGATCCAAGGCTGATCCTGCTTAGCATCTTCAGGCAGGGCAACAGCTCAACCTTCAGACCCGCTTCCTGCCCTATCAGGAGGCAGGGCTGGAGCGGATGGCAATCTCATCTGTCCCATGGCAGATGGGATTATCAGGATTGCAGGCTCTGCCCTCTGGCAGGACTGGACAGGATGAACTGCTTACTCAAGGTAAAGTTGACTGATGGTAAAGACACACACTTGGTGGAGCAGGCCTTCTGTTGTTCCTGCGTAGCCTTCTTGAACCATGCTGTTGGTGGGTGGCAAGTAGGGGCTTCTTATGTAAAAGACACCCCAGCACAGTGTCTTTTCTAGTGGCTCTGCTGCTGGTGTTCTGCATTTTTTTTAGATTGTGAGCCCTTTTGGGACAGGGAGCCATTTAACTTTATTTTTTTCCCCTGTAAACCGCTTTGTGAACTTTTTGTGGAAAAGCGGTATATAAATACTGTTTGCTTGCTTGCTTGTAGTTCCGCCTAAATGAACAGGTTTGCAATGAATATGGACTGTGTAACGTAGCGGTTCGGGAGCTGGACCTAGACTTGGAAGGTCCCGGTTCAAACCCCTGCTCCGCCACGAAGGTGACCTCAGGCCAGTCACTCTCTCTCAGCCTCATCTACATCACAGGGCTGCTGAGAGAACAAAAGGAGGGGAGGAATTAGGTACACCATCCTTGGAGGAAAAATAAAATGATAGGAAATGCTGATGATGCTCCCAACGTGTGAAAATGCATTTTGTCCATTTTAGGCAGTGCAGCTTCTGAAGCCAGGGGGAACCCTCGTATACAGTACTTGCACGGTTACAATTTCAGAAAATGAGGAGCAAGTTGCCTGGGCTCTCGAGACTTTCCCATGCCTACAGCTTCAGTCGCAGGTAAGAGCACCTTTTAAACAAAACTCTCTGGGAGGAGGAAGGGGGGCATCCTTGACCCATGGATTCTGGCTACGGTCCCCAGGGAGTATGCTCTGGAGTTTGCCAGAAAGCCCAATTGTGTTATACTCCCACCCTGCATTTATTGCCCACCTCTCCCCAATTCTGCATCTTTCCTTGGATTCGCTCCCTTCCCTTCTTGCCCCTTGCCAGGACAGTCTTGTGCAGAATTTAGTTAGATTCCAAATCCTTTAAACAGCAGGTGTAGAATTAGGGGAGTGAGGCTGTCCTTGTTTCATATCATGAGACAACATGGACTTCAGGGTACTGCATTTTATTTTCAGCTGAAAATTGGAGCACATGTACCATCACATCAGACTAGATTTTACAGCTGCTGTGTACGGCTGTCGTCAGTTCAGCCAGAGAAGGGGTATGCGCACATGTGTGCGCAAGTATGCATTTTAATGCACTTTAGAGGTTCCCTTTTCTCTTGCTTCCAGCATGTGTGCACTTTTCGGTATGACTAATAGGATCCAGAAAGTTTAAAACCAGTTCCTCCAAAGCCCCTTGAAACAGTACACAACCCCATGGCTTTGCCTGGTTTTGAAACACGTACGTTGTGGCTGAGGAGCTGTATCTAACCCTTAGCCACCTTTTGGTGTCTCCGGATCAAGAGAGCCCTTCCTTTCTTCCACTTCCGTTCTTCCAGCACTCGGTGCAGAGAGTTATTTTTAGGATCCCTGCAGTTGTGAATAGAGAGTTGGAGGTGACCATTTTTATTGCAGCAAAATGTGGGCTGTCCTGAAAACAGCCTGCCTGGGAGACATTTTCCAGATCCCTGAGCAGCGCGGACTGTACCTGAGCTACGTCCAGTGTTGTCATCCTACCGGTTCGCTGGGCGGAGTTTTCTTGGCTGCAGGGAGGGTTTCCACGGTGATCGGCAGCGTGCTCGCTGCCTCCCGTTTCGTAATGGTGAAAGCCCGCCCGCAGCGGGTCACCGTGGAAACCCTCCCTGCAGCCGAGAAAACTCCGCCCAGCGAACCGGTAGGATGACAACACTGGCTACGTCCAGCTGCTGGAGCACCAAGCCAGAGTCCTGCAAGCCGCAGTCTGTGGCCAGGTCAGCCGGCAGCTGCAGCGCTAAGTCGGAAGAGAGACCCGCTTAACTTGGCCTTGTCCCTGGCCGCCTGTTTGCCCCCTATAAAGGGCAGTGGGAGGAGCAGATGGGAGGACAATATGTCTGTGTTGACTTATCTGAGGCTGGGCAGCCTGCTGTTCCTGCAGGGAGAGTGGGCAGGGGGAGCAGCTGTGCCAACGAGCTTCCATGACTCTGTTGCCTCTCTCTTCATAGGGTTTGGCAGGTTGTGCTCAGGCTTTGTGGGTTAGCAGCCATTTGGGAATCATTAGCCAGTGTAAATATCGGTGTCCGACATGTGATATTCGAGAAATCGCTGCAGAGCTGACCCAGAGCCGTAGGGAGCTGCATTCACAGTGTTCGCCTGATCGTTGCACGACTTTGAAAAGTTGAATTAGTTATACTTTGCTTCTCCCAGACCTTCGCTGACAGAGTGGCTAAAGGGATTAGGCTTTAATCTTGCAGGATTAAACGGTTGAGACAGGCTCTAATTTGATAGCGGGTTTTGTGTAATTTCTGTAATCACGCTTATCTTATTGCGTGCCTATAGGTCATGCTGAATATACTCTGTGGTTATAGTCGTATTTCAAATGGCATGGCATAAATAATTGGAAGTGCTAGAATGCCATCTATGGAAGCCAGGGCTAGAAGTGACTATGCCCATGTCATGCCAGGCTTCCCGTTGGTTAAGCTTCTAACGGCATTAAGTACCTTCCTACAATTCTCTTAACAAACCAGTAAAGGAAGCCGGAACTGCATTTTACGAGAATCCAGATCTGGAAAATGTAGCTTGTGAGTCAGATTTGCTGATGGTGCAGAGATCCAGTATCTCAGAATTTCTATGTAATTCTTAGCATGACCTTGTTGGGTGATGGAGGCAGGAAAATAAAATACTTGCCACTGTTTTTCTCCATAAAACAAATGGCTTTTGTATGAAGAACTAGCATCCTTTCTTAACGCGTCAAGTTGAAGATGGAGCTCTCTACATTTTGCTCAGTGACTTAGACGAGTGGTTCCCAAACGTTGAGCTGCGGCTCTCCTGGGAAACTCACGAAAAGCCCGCAACCCTATACAACGTGCAGGATTGTAGCCCTAATGGGGAGCTGTGACCAAAGGCCAGGTGAAACGTTAGGAAACCTCTACAGGGCAGGGATTTATAGGATGATTGATATTCAGTTGGTGCTGCAGAGTTGGAAAATCTCAGGTAGTTGGTTTCCTGGAATTTTAGGGCGCAATCCTAACCTGGAGTTAGGCCAGCAAAATTTGGCTGGCACAAGAGACACTGTAAAGTATGTTTGGACTGACTCTTGGAGTCAGAAGGGCCACACAGATGTGCACCACCCTCCCGGACTCCGAGAGTGGTCCAAACGTGCTTTACAGTAGCCCTTGTGCCGGCAAATCTTTCCTGGCCTAGCTGTGGCGGCCTAACTCCAGGTTAGGATTGTGCTCTTCTTTGGAAACTCAGGAACTCTGGGAATGCTTTTCCCCAGTGTGTATGCAAATAGCATTTAAAAATGTGTGGCTGGCTTTTAATAATTTGAGGCTCCAGCCTACTAATTTAAAATATTTTTCCAGTTCTGCCTTACCTGATCACTTTCTTTTTCAGAAGAGCTTTGGGTGAAATATCTGCTGTTAACGCAAATTAATTCATTTAAAATATTTATATCTCGCAGTCCCCCAAGTGGGACAGAGAGACATTTACCAGGGAATGCAAATGAGAGACAGAGAGTATACAGGTGTGCCCCAGTATCCACTGATTCTGTATCCACAGTTTGAGTTATCCACAGATACCATGGATACTGGGATGCCTATTAAAAAGATAGGGGAACCGTAAACAAGCCTTTTTTATCTTGTTGCAGCAAACCCACTGATGTCCCCCTATCTTTAAAATGGCGTCCCCGGTATCCACGGTTTCAGGTATCCACGGTGGGGTCACGAATGGAACCCCAGTGAATACAGGGACATACCTGTACCAGCTGTTTTGGAACCCTCATCTGGAAAAGCTATTCCAGTTCTCCTAACCAACTGCAGAAGGCACAATTGTCTGAGCACCTGTCCCTGACCTCCTGCCAAGGTTGGGGTGGTGGTGAGAGGTATTTGGGGCAGTAACATACCTATCACCCTTGCTATATTTTCTCCCTGCCCTTTAAACAAATTGAGGAGCAGTTCCATCCATTTTTAGCCTGGGTGCTTCTTGACCTGTGGGAATTTAGATGGTCACATTCCCAGGTCTTGGGAAATCCCCACCCCCATAGCCATGTAGCAGGATAATTCCCCCCTCCCTCCTCCCCACACCACTGCAACAGCCGAACGTAAGTGTCCCACCTCTACTTTGCTCGCACAGCACGGCAACCCTATCCTAAATGGTATGTAAACAGATCAGATTTGTTGTTCGGTACACAAGTACTGAGGTGTGAGCCTCAATTCTAGTAACGTTGCGGATAAAAAGCACATGACCCATCAGAGCATTTTCCTTCTGCGTCTCTCTCCGCGGACTGCCAGTGTGTCATCTCCTGCAGTATACCGTTCTCTGAAACGCTTCTTTCCTTGCCGAGGGCTGCAACGAGACAAGTCAAAGGACGGTTTAGTTTTCAGCCGTGAAGATATTCCAAGAATTCCCCTCTGCAGCAGCCAGCTTTAGAGTGCCGGCCCTTGTGTTTTCAGTTAAATAAATAATGAACCGCAGAGCAATTACAGCCGCAACCCGTTTTATTTTCCTCTCTCAAGGAGCCCCACGTTGGCGGCAGCGGCATGATGGGAGCTGGGCTGTCACCTGAGCAGTTGAAACGGCTGCAGAGGTTTGATCCATCTGATGCAGTTCTGCAGGAAATGGATTTTAACTCATTGCAAGGTTTTGGACATAAAGATCTGATTCGTCTGGCAAATAAGGACTGTATCGGATTTTTTATAGCAAAATTTGTTAAAGCGCAGTGAAAGCCATCACTTGCCGGCTCAGTGTAAAAAACTACCCTTTTCGGTTAGCGTTTGGAGCATTCGGAACGGCACCTCGCGCTGCTGCAGTGTTGCCAGGCCAACAGATTGACGACACCGTTGCTATGGCAGCAGTAGAATCTGCCAGCTGTTTCCCTTGGGAGCCATCCACAGGTTGGAGAAACAAGTCTGCAGAAAGGGGCAGTTTCGGTCGGGAAGGCTCTGCTTGGTTTTCTGTTAGCAGCAGGTCACTGATTTTAGCAGCTTGCTTCTTTTTTCATTTCTCTGAATGATTTGGTTCCCACAAAATCTGCATCTACCGTAAGAAATGGGCTTTCACCGTATTTTGCACATCGCACACAGTCAGTAATGAAAATATTTGGATCTCGTTTTCTAAAATCTTTCTGAGTTCTCAGATCGTTGCTTTTGAAAGACAAGTTTTATATTATTAAAGAGTATTATCAAAACTGTAGAAAGTAATTTTGACTGCTACAATTTTGTTGTTTTTATTATCCATGAGCGAATCGGTTGATAGCCTACAAAGCTTAATCCTGTTCTGTGTTTGCCTTCCCTTACAGTTCATGAATGCTTTTGTGCTCTTCTCAGGGAATAGAAACTTGAGAATTCCAAGGTCAAATGTCTCAGTTCAGTTTGGGCACATCTAAAGTACTACGGAGTTGAACCGAGGCACTCTTATCTCCCAGCTTTGGCACTAGAGGGGTCGGATCGCAGAATCTTAGTGCTCCCATCACTTTTTAGGTTTTCCTTAAAAGCAAAAACAGGAAACCCTTCCAATCCCATGTTCACCTTTCTGTTGGTCTCAAATATTCATTTCTGGTTTGTAGATCATTTCCCACTCTGCTATAACAAAAAAAGAGGTAAGGATGCAGCCCCCCCCCATTGATTTTAATATGCTCATGGAGGGGGGGGATGAAGTGGTGAGGCTCTGAGCATTAGACCCTTCTTTCCACTTGTCTAGGTAAACTGCCAGCTGGAGACGGTGTTCGCAGAGACTTGCTACAGAACTCAGTAAAAGTGCTCCCTGCACCATCTTGCGCAAGGCCCATGTGCTGCCTTGCTGGACCCACAATGTGCCATTGTGTCACATTCCCCACCACTGTGCAAAGGATACTAGTGAGCCATGTGCTTTGTAAGCCTTCTGGCAAACAGATGACAACCATCTGTAGTGGTAACAGCTTCCCACAGTGTACACATAACCACTTGGAAGCCAGTTATCTGTGACATCCTATCACTCCCCAAGAAGAATTTCACTATGATGAATGGAACCTCCGTGTTCCCTGGCAACAGGCAGGGGAAGGCTTGTGGTCATGTTTGTGAATTCTTCAGAGGTATCTGGCTAGTTGCTGGGATGCTAGCTTGATGCTGGCTTGATGCTAGCTTAACTAGCTGGAATGCTGGGCTTGATGGAGTTCTTGTCTGACCCAATACATTTTTTAAAAAAAAAAAACAATGTTCGTATTACACACCTGCAACCAATGCGTCTGGTTTGCTGATGCTTGGCAGGATGTAATAAGACAGCCCGCTTTCCAAGCACACTCTGATAAGTTACAAAATTTGCAAAAAATAAAAGGGGGGGCAGCATTCACCCTGTAGTGTGTGCAGTCTAATGCTGTTACAGGATTGTATGGACTAAAATAAATAGGTTGTGATTTCCTGCTAAGACTGCTTTTGGCTAACGTAGGTTTGCTTAAGTAGTGCTTAGGGACCAGTAATAGTCTCTTTTTATAAAAGATGGAGGAATGGTATAGTTCATACGTAAATAATTCTGAAATAAGACAAGGCAGAAAATAAGCAGGAAGCTTGCAGAGGGAGCTTGTAGGAATCAGATTTAGTACTAGTCTTCTGTGCTGTAATTTCTTCTTATTGTTTGAAGCAGATCAGCTCTCTGGAAAGGGACATGATTCAGATGGGGGCACATGGTCAGGAAATACTTCATTTGTCAGCATTAGGTTATAGGTAATTTGCTGACGTGATTGACAGGAAATTTAACAAATGCAGAGCCTCTGACCTGAAATACAAAGCAGGTGGTCTTTCTTCCTTCCCACTCAAATTTTTAACAGTGTTTAAAAGAATAAATCGTAATTTGTTGTTCAGTCGCTAAGTCGTGTCCGACTCTTTGCGACCCCATGGGCCACAGCATGCCAGGCCTCCCTGTCCTCCACTAGCTTCTGGAGTTCACCCAATTTCATGTTCATCGCTTCGGTGACACTGTCTAACCATCTCATCCTCTGCCGCCCCCTCCTCCTTTTGCCTTCCATCTTTCCCAGCATGAAGGTCTTTTCTAAAGAGTCCTCTCTTCTCATGAGGTGGTCAAAGTATTTGAGCTTCAGGATTTGTCCTTCCAGGGAGCAATCAGGCTTGACTTCCTGGAGGATTGACAAGATTGGCTCTCCTTGCAGTCCAGGGGACTTTCAAGAGTCTTCTCCAACACCATAATTCAAAAGCATCTATTCTTCGGCGCTCCGCCTTCCTTATGGTCCAGCTCTCACAGCCATACATAACTACTGGGGAAACTATAGCTTTGACTATGCGAACCTTTGTTGGCAGGGTCATGACTCGGCTTTTTATTAAGTAGATTGTAGATACTGAACAACAAAAAAATAATCACAACTAAATTTAATTGAAAGCAACAGAATGAAATGTGAACAGAAGCCCCAACTATTGTATTTGTTGCTGGGTTATACTGCTTCAGATGCGAGGGACAGATTGATTATCTCGACATGCCCCTGTAAGTGTTGGAATTTGGGTGCAATGTCACCTGCAGAACATAGGAGGGCAGTGTAGTGTCTAGACCCTGAGATCCTCTTACCTGTCTTCTATGATACTTATAGTAGGTGTACCCCTTTATTCCACTTCCTGCCATTTCTCCCACGTATTCTCTCTCCCTGCCCTCCAAGGAGGAAGCTGCAGATTCTCCATTATGGCATTATTACGAGGATTCCCTGACAAACACACAAAGAGAATAGCTATAAGTAGTAAGAGCTGCTGATACTTCAGAAGATGTGTACAACTGAGGGCACAATCCTAACCCACTTTCCAGCACTGACATAATTGTGCCAATGGGGCATGTGCTGCATCCTGCAGTTGGGCTGTAGTCACGGAGGCCTCCTCCAAGTAAAGGAATGTTTGTTCCCTCTTCTCAGAGTTGCATTGCCCTTACCCTGGTGCTGGGAAGCTGCTTAGGATTGTGCCCTGCGTTAAGTATTTCTTTTAAAACCTTAACAGGCACTGCGCCTGTGTGTGTTTACTGATAGCAGGAAAGTAAGAAGCCCTTCAGTAAGAAGCCATTACAGACACAGACCTATTGTGTTCCATCTTCCTGACAGGCTAACCAGGTACAGGGAGCATTTCTGGGGGAGCAGTGGTGGGATTCAAATAAATTAACAACCGGTTCTATGTCCTCCAGGGCCATCCGCTGCCTTTCTTCCCTCTCCCAACCTAAAATTAGCAACCGGCTCTGCAGAATAGGTGAGAACTGGCTCAATTTCACCACTGTGGGAGAGGCATTTAAAACATCCAGGGCAAAGTCCAAAAGGCATGTTGGGCTGACACATATCACAACGCGGTCGTGAACGTGCCGTAAGGTAGGTCTGCACCGAGCCGACGGGTGTTAGGCTGATGCCGGCAACAGCATCGGCTCACGGACGTCGGGGAAGCAGCAGGTAAGCTTTTCTGGGCAAGGGGAAGGCAGGAGAGAAGTGGGGAGAAGGTGGAACAGGAGGGAGGGAGGGGTGTCCTGCAGGTGGCGCGGCCTGGGGAGGGAGGAGGAGTCCAGCTGCTGCCTCCTTCTTGGGATAGGATCAGTGGTGTCATCTACTCTCCAGTAGACGGTACGCTGGGCGGGACTTACGCGTGATCGGCAGCCCGTCCACTCACTTCCGCTTTCTTCCCGCTCGCCGCGCAGTTTTCCATGGCCTTGGAGGGGGTACCTGCTCACCGGGGGGATGGGTGGGGGGCACGCCGGGTGCCTGGGCAAGCAGGCGCCCCCTCTGAGGCCAGGGAAAGCCACGCTGCGAGCGGGAAGAAAGCAGAAGTGAGTGGACAGGCTGCTGATCACGCGTAAGTCCCGCCCAGCGTACCGTCTACTGGAGAGTAGATGACACCACTGGATAGGATGCAGTGCAGGATGGCCGGCCAGCCGGCTCCAGCCCAAGTTGGGATTGGGCTGCCTGTCACTCATGTACAATATGAAATAGTAAAGCTCAGCAATAGGTATAACACATGAAGAACTTCTGTTCCTCTGTCTGCCAATGTTAAGCTTCTTGGTGGGCAGCTTTGTTTTAGAAGCTGCTCATCATCCCTTTTTTGTATGGAGATGCCACAATACAAGATCCATACAAAATAGTACCTCCTCACTTTTTTTCTGAACAGCAATTAGGGAGAAAAAGAAGTTTAATGTAGGGTTAGTAATCAGTAATAATGGGATTTTACATGCTCGTCTAGATACTATCTAACTGATTTATACTGGAATTTTTTAACACTTATATACTGATTTATACTTGTTTTAAACACTTGTTACAACAGTGTATACCAGAGACCATCCGATTTTATGTGAGCCTTTCTGGTAGCCTTAGAAGCTGATGGGTGGAACACAAATGCTTTAAGTAAAATATTGCTAGGGCACAGGTTCATCCAGGTTTGATAGTTGGGAAATGGGATGGGGATGTCAAGTATGGATTTATTCTGAAACACTGATGCTTAATATCTAGTCTCTGTCCCTAATTTAGTAATGCAACATACTGGCTACTGAAGTACTCAATGTACTGTATGTATATATTTTGTGCTTGCAACATACATGCTAGTGGTTCAAGATCTTGTAAATTGGCAGAAATCAAAATTTCAGTATGCTATGTATTTATAGTATACTATGTATACTATGAAAGTATTCAACTCCACCAGATGTTGGAAGAAATCTTCAAGAGACTTGAGTGTAACATTTAGGTCAGTGATGCTCAAACATTTTAGACTGGGACCTACTCTTTAGAATGGCACTTGTGTCAGGACCCACCAGAAATGATGTCATTAACCTGGAAGTGATGTTATAGCTAGAAGTGACATCATAAAGCAGGAAGTGCCATCATTGTGACATAATCAGTTGACACACCTGGAGTGCAAACTGACATTCTTGGTCTGCAGCAATGGCACAACCATGAAACATCCCTGATAGAAAGCAAGATTAGAACAAATATTATGTAAAAGCACTAAATGAAAAACAAAAACCCTCACTTGAAAATTCTCTCACAAAAGGAACCTAGCAAGAGTAAGGTCTGCAGCTTCCAAGATGGTTACTCCCAGCTTTCCACAACCCACCTGACATCAGGTTGTGATCCAGCAAGTGGGTCCTGACCCAGAGTTTAAGATTAATGGTCTAGATTAATGAATTTAGACTCTCCCTTACATCTCATTTATGTTTTTGCAAATTTGAGTTTAATATCCTTCACTTCTTCATTCTTGTCTTCCACATTTAATGTGCTGAGAATCTGTTCTTAGAACCAAATGCTGGAAAGACTTTGGTCTAGCATGGCCTGTGCCACTGGCAAATGTATAAATAAAGTATTCACTTGCTACAAGTACTACTTGTTCAGTGCACACATAACATTTCCATTTGAATTTTTGGCTGGTAATAACAGTAAGTAACCTATTAAGCAACCTGCTGGTAGCTGAAGGGCAAAGGGATCAAGATAGAGACCGTCAAATATAAAAAAAGTGGAGAAGCTACAAAAATTTATTTTTGAACAAAATAACTCTCCACAAGCGGTGTAAACTTTTCTTACTAAAACAAATACTCTAAAACACAAAAGATTTTACATTTCCAGTGAAACACTCAGTCACATTTGCTTGTGTTCTTAACTTCCTGGATCCTTAACGAAGAGCCAGCAGATTGATGCTTTCCCCATTACCTGTAGCCATAAACTTCTTCATGTTACTTGCCTGTGATTTGGACCTTTCGAGCTAGAGACAGAGAGAAGAAATGAATGGGACTTTGGAACAGCCTTTCTCGGAGGTCAACCAATGTGGTATGATTCAGCCCCAACTTAATACAGTTAGCTGCTCAGATGGGCTGTCTACTTGCATGAACAGTGCGCTGCTTGAAGACAGTGCGCTACTGTGCGCTTCCACTATCATGGAAGATAGTGTGCTACTTCTATGAGAAGGGTGTGCTGAAAGTGTGGAAATCCCTCTTCATGGGAGTAGTGAGTCTTTTGGGAGCACTGTTTCCCAACTCCATGCTCCTCCAGTGATCTCATGCATGAGCTGCTAAATGTATGCGCATGTTGAGAGAGTCATACCATATGGCTTGGGCCTTTGCCTCCAACCACTGTTCTGTCATCGTTTTAAAAATATACCATTTGACACAGAAGCATAGCCTTGTCCACACCATGTCAAATGCGGCCTATCACATTGACAAGGAAAAAGATACCTGCATGCCCACTGCAATTACTGTGAGTGTGTGTTGTGCAGAGCCAAACCATTTATGGTGTCACTTTAGTTTGTGTCACACGTTAAAATGCAGAAGTGCTAGGTTTGCAAGGATAATCCAACCTTTGTCTAAAGCCTTTGTCCTTATTTACACAAAGTACTGTACAAGCTTTCCAGCACAGAAGAAAGTGTGTCTCGAGTGAATGCTGTTCACAAATTTTCCTGAATGAGGCTCGTTCCAGTTGCCAGTAATTTAAAAGCAAATCTGCTGACTTGGCATTAGGACTCTAAAACTGTGTGGTCAATCTTATGTAAGAAGGTGTTTGCAGAAATAACATTTATAAACTGTCTATACAGTACACAGTACCAGTACATAGAAAAGAGATTTTGACTTTATGATCCCCTGTGTGTAAGGCAAGACTGAATTCTGTCCTCAAATGTAGCCCACTAAGAGGTACAAGCAACAGAAAGTGGCTCTTAAATCAATATGCAAATCAGGTGCCTACAGATTGAAAAAAAAAAAAGATGAAGAGCTTCAGTTTTGGATGTGCTGATTTTGGCTTGCTGAAAAACATGGGAAGTTAATAAACACCAACTGTATTTTGTCTGAAAACACTAACAACACCTTGATGGCAACAGATATTGTTCAAGTGGCAGCTACCAAAAAACAGCTTTGGAAAAAAAAAAGCACAGTACAACATCGGGAACTTTGCCGTTGTACTTTGCCCATGTATTATAGCGCTAATCAAAAGGAATATTCTATTTCATGCTATTGCTGTGGCAGCAACAGCAATAAAAATCAGCGTACAGGATTACCACGTGTTCTGCAATGAAAAACCCAGATTTTTTTTTCTCCAAAGGGGCTTGTCATTCACCAAAGAAACAAGACTGCAGGAGGCAAATGTTACTGATGGATGTACACATCCCTTTTCCATTCTGTGGCATCGTTGCGCTTTTTGGAGACCACTTCCCCATCCCTGTCGCAATATTGGTCCCTGGATTTATGACGGCTACGCTGCTTGTTGCCTTCGTTATGGTCCTGCTCTCGGTCCCTTTCCTTTGAGCGGTGTCTCGACTCTCGATGCCTGTGATCGCTGCTCCCGTGGGACTCATCCCTGTGACTGTGGTCCCTGTGAGAGTCATAGTGTTCATGTGAATAGTCCTCCTTTGGCTCTATGTAAGCGGAATCTCTGCTGTCTTGTGTTTCTGAGTCAAAAGGTTCTTGTCTAGGCAAGCCACGGCTCGTGCTGCTACGATGGTTATGGTGGTGACTTGACGTGGAAGAGCGGTGTAGGGACTTCCTGGTAGGTTCAACCCGTGCCTCTTCTTCCCCTTGAGAACCAGTTCGTTCAGGGGCTGAATGTTCATTCCTCTGATCTTCTTCTGAGCCCTGGCATACAAAACAGTTTTATTTTCACAACGAATGGAACATACTTAACAGAAAATGCTATTACTATACTATGAGTTCACTCATGTTAGCCTTCAAACCTGTTACTCTTAAGCTTCACCAATTCCTGAAATGAATTGAGTTCCAGAGTAAGTGGTTTGAAAGCAACAGCCTATGGCTGTCTTAACAGCCTATAGCAATCTTGATCTAGTCTAGGAATTTAAGAGTTCAACTTTTTGCTGGAGACGTTGTTTATAATACAAGTGAACATCCAGCAAGCAAACAAAAAGCACGCACGATCACCCTATTTTCTGAGCCAACTTCAATTCTGGTGATCATAATTTTGAGAACATCCTGGTTGGCCCCACCTCCCAGCACATGCCACACAGATAGCCGAGGTGGGTGACTCATGTTTCATACAAACGTGAGAAACTCTTGACAGAAGACAACCATGGAAAGGATCAATCACGAAGAACAGAATGAAGGCACATAAAAAGACGTTGAAAGTTTTAAGAAATTGAAAGTTTTGCCTTAAAAGAAAGATTGAGCAAAAGACCAAATTTGATAGCACTTGTATTATAATACCAATAATCTCACTGCCACACTTTTTCTAGGCAATTTATAGACTTTTATTTATTGTTAAATTGTCCTTTTTTTGATTTCACAATTTTCCATTTCAGAGAGGCCTTAAGCATTGCCTAGAAAACAAATACAGTGAAATCATCTAATTTCCTAGCACATTACTGGCAACTGAAAATGGAAGAGAAAATTACCACGCATAATCAAACCCAATCTTCATCAGCACAATGTTTTGAAATCACTGAAAAACCAACAGTCGTGATTATTTACCTTAGCTTAAAGGTGCGGCTATATCAGTCTTTTACAGTTCACTTAAAAGCAAATACAAAAGCTTTCGTTACTTTTAAAGCCCTGCCTTTTGATAATCAAATGCAAACTGGATAATCAAGTATTGGTTCTTCATTTAAAGTAAGCTAAAGCATGATCAGAACTGTTCCGATGTTTCCCACTTTCACGTTTTGTGGAATTCCCCAAGCAAATATTGGAGTGGAAAGCATTTTATCCTTATGGACCAAATCTTTTCCTTCCCGCACACCCACTGCTCGTGCAGCTGTGCAGAAAAGATGCACACTCTATCCAGCAAAGCAGAGTGGTGGGTCAGGAGGGGAAATCCCCTTACCCCCTGTAACCCTTCTGCACAAGCTCAAAAGGATACATCATTTCACAGCTCTTTAACTGGTGCAAGTCCAAGATGAGGACAAAAAGGGTGGACAGAGGATAGGATCTGGCACACACTATTGCCACCAGATCCAGCCCCTCCTGTGGCCTCCCTGCGCCTCCTCATTCCTCCACCCTCCCTGTCTAGTTTCACTTCCTCCTTTACCTGCTCCAGCAGGTTCGAGGAGAGCTGCCGATGCCCAAGGAGCTCTGCCACCTCTTGTGGCCGTGGTCCCAAAATGGCTGCTGGCGGAGTGCTGTGTGCTCAAGCAATAGCCATTTCGCAACAGTGGAACTCTGTTCTGTTATGGTAAATGGTAGCACACAGCAACCATTTGGTAGGATTCATTTGACTTTCAAGGCATGATCAGACCTAGCCAAGAGAATCCAAGTCTGAATTTGTGAACTCTTAAGGGCACAATCCTAACCAACTTTCCAGCACCGGGGAAAGGGAACAAACATTAGGCTTAGACTTAGGTGGTTTCCTAAGGAGGTGTCCCTTAGGAAGCTTCCATGACGCCCCCCCCCCAACTGCAGGATGCAGCACATGCCCCATTGGCACAGCTATGTCCGTGTTGGAAAGTGGGATAGGATTGCGCCCTAAGGGACTTGGCTTGAGTTTGACATCCATGACTCTTGCAACCAGTTCTCTTGAGATTTCTAGGCAAAAGATACAACTTTTTCAGAGCTATATTTTAAGAGAGATTTTAGTTCTTTTTGGCTAAACATCAGTGGAGCCAGTTCATCTGCTTCCAACAGAAGATTAAGGGGCCACCTGCGTTATTCTTACATTGGGATTTAGATACACAAACAGCCACCACCGTTTGCATGTGCAGCAGGGGCTCTTGGGGAAAAAAGCCTGAAAAAACAACAACACCATACCTGTAAATTAACATCTGGACCTGGGTTGATAGGTAGCGTGGCAGTCGCCAGTGTGCGAGTTAGGAGCTGATTGGGGGGATGGCTGCTAGCAGGATGTGTGGCCTTCCAGTACGCTTCCAAGTAATCTGCAAGGTGCTCACAAGCATCTTCAAGTTGGTTCTCATCCAGAATCACATCAAACATTTCCTATAAATGGGATACTTAATAAGAACATCCAATACACTAAAGAGCCAAATCTCTCACTCACTCACTCACTCACTCACTCACTCACTCACTCATCTCATTAAAAAAGAGTCAGCTTATAGCCAAATATTTACCATATGATGCTACAGCATGCTACTTCAGCCAAGATCCCATGATTGCTACCATTTTAATTGGCCACAGGCCAGTTTATTTTGTCTTTTCCCGCCACTGTGATTTGAACTGACCTGCTGGGCAGGAGGGCAGATTTAATAAGCTAGCTCAAATGGGAAATAAAGCTTTGCCAAGAAATTTTCACTGAAGCTGAGGACTGGAGCTGCTCCAATGCAAAGGGCAGATCTGAACATGTGGAGGGTTCCTCCATACAATTTGCAACACTGTTCAGCCCATTAAAAATCAATGCATGGGGAGGTGTTACACTGCATGGTGTTAAAATATCAGCAAAAATTCTTTTAATTTGCAAGGCAAAGTCATGGGATTAGGATGCCAAGGAGAAACATGGTTCCTCTGCAACATGTAGGCATTTAGAATTATGCCCTTATTATTATGCCCTTATAATTTAGAATTATAACCTTAGAACTATGCATTTTCACCCTTATAAATTAAGAACAACTTACTGGAGGGCACTGAGCCAGTTTATCAGCTGCTACCATTTGAACATTAAGGTGCTTAGCCTGAGATTTGCCTCGGGATTTTATCAACCTCTGTAAAACCTGAAGAAAAGGAGGCCACAGTTAGACTATGAAGAAAATGGACACTTTGAACCATGTGAAAATGTACAGCTACCACAATAAGAAGCATCATAAGGGAAGAGACAATGTCAATCGACTGCAGGATGGTCATGGTGGATTGACAACCTACGTCACTGTTCCAGCGCATTCCCTTTTAGTGTTTAAAGATGTGTTTCTTTTGCATGTTCCAGAGGTGGAGTTCTGCTGCAACTTCAGTTAAGCCAAGTTTCATGCAAGGGGAATTAATGGCACAATATATTCTTTCATGTGTTTAGTGCATTAATTCCTTTTTTTTCCATGTGTACTTTAGATTTCATTTTTCAGTTTTAAAAGTAATGCTGAAATGCAACAACAAGCTATACTACGCACGGAACTATTTTTGCTTACAATTCATTGGAAATCATTGCAAATATTTTCCCAGACAGTAGTTCAAAAAACATAATTCATCAGTATTTACTGGCAAGTGAATTAAAATGTGTAATGTTGCATACAACAGTAGAGGATGAAAAGCACAAGTGCAGAAGCGCATTAAACTGACAATAATTACCTTTGGAGAAGAAATCTTTACATAGACTATAATGGGAGACAAAGAGGTTTTACTAAGTTGAGCTGGATGATTAATAGTGTCGGCATCAAGTACCACCAGCTGCAATGTCCTTGCTAATTCAAATATCCGCTCTATTTCACTCTGAACTTCAGCTGCAGAAAGTAAAGGCATTCCAGTTACGAAAGTATTAAGAATAGTTCGCTTTGTAACAAATTGAAAAAACTACAAATGAAGTTGTGTAGCATCCACAGAAGCCGAACTGGTTTTTTTTTAACTATACATTTTTAATAGAACAAACTTGCTAGAAGTAAAACACACTGCAAAATGTTCTTAGCCTCTTTATAGCTGGCACTGTTTAAATTCCAGGTGAGTTGAACATTTATGCAGCATGAAAATTCATTCCTGCAATAAGGTGTATTTTAGCCAATCCATATGGAAGACATCCAAAGTGTTGAGGTAAGCAATAGTAGGCTTGCATTGCGAAACAATATGGGGGCACACATTGAGTTGTGCTAAACCTCACTTGTAATCTGGGTCTTGTAGCCCATACACAGGTTTATCATGTCTGCTGTTGTGAGTTTAAGATACTAGTCAATATGACAGAAGCTACAGCTTTGGGGCTGAACACTTGTGCTGGATTTAAGAAGATGTATATCTCACAGAGAAGAAGAGTTTCTCAACTGGGAGGCACAAGTAACTCTTGTTACTGGGAGGCATCAATCTAAAGAGTCCAAACTCCTGGTGTTCCAAAAATGAGGACTGCACCACCACCGAAATGAACACCAGAGTCTTAAGCCCCTTGTTGACTAATGCACAGAGGGTGCAATCTTAACCTGGAGTTAGGTCAGCACAGTTAAGCCACCAAAGTTTGGCCATTACAAGGGCCACCATAAAGCGTGTTTGGACCACTCTCAGAGTCAGGGAGGACGGCGCATGTCTGTGTGCTGCCCTCTCTGACTCCGAGAGTGGTCCAAACATACTTTATCGTGTCCCTTGTGCAGGCCAAACTTTGCTGGCCTAACTGTGCCTGCCTAACTCCAGGTTAGAATTGCGCTCACACAATTGTTTTCTCAAGCTACAGATGAGCAGTCATGTTGGGATACTGAAAGAAGTCCCTGGAAATTTACAGGCCTGAATGGGGAAAGGCCTAACACTAGGCCGACTCAGGAGGTAAAGTGCTGAGTCATTCAGGCCTAGCAGACCAGCAGTAAATTGCTGCGTCATTATGACTTAGCTTCAGCCTGGGGATCAGAGCGCATCTGATCTCTGATTGGATGATGGGGACTATTTAATCCAGACCAGAAACACCTGTGGTTAGTTGCTGGAGATGTAAGTGTTGCTGTTGGAGGAGCTTTGCTGTACCTGTTACCTGTTTGGTGTTCTTGGCTGCAAGAAGCCTTCTTCTGAGAATACAGAAGTTCTTGCTACCCTAATCTCTGTTGTCTGAGTGATTCCTTGCTGGAGCTCTGCAACCTTGAAGCCTTTCCAAGCCTCACTGCTGCAAGCTGCTTCTTCGCTATCATCAAGTCAGGCGTTGTTAAAGGGGGTGAGAGATGGTACTGGAGATGAAAATAGTGGCATGGGGGCAGAACTGAACATGGCGTGAGGAGGTAGTCAGAGCCAGCGAATGACATGATTAATGGGCCTCAGTGATGAATGCACACAAGATACACCTGTTTCGGTGCTAGCTGCTACCAAGAACAATTATATGCAGGATCAATACAATTTCCGACACAGAAATGTCTTCTGTGTAGGGAATAGGTAAAACAGCCCTGGTAACCCTTCATTTTGTGCTAAAGCAGGACACCAGGAACATTTTGGAAATTCTGGAGAGAGTCACAAAGGGGAAACATCTGGGACAAGCCTTAGCACCGTTGGTTATTGTGCTGTGGGCTAGAGGTGGGCGCCATTTCCTTTGTATCCACAGCATTACAGCAGGAAACATTGCACTTACTCTAACACCACGTGACGGCAGCTTAAGCCAAACTAAGGGGCATGGCTTCCTCCCTCACTCTTTCATTCTTAAAAATAAATAAAAAATGTACCCACCAGTAGTAGGGAGCTACTATTATTAGTGACAGGCAGCCCAATCCTGAGCTGTCCAGCTCCCATAGGAGTAGTGGTAGCAAAATGCGTACCACGGCATCCTCTGGGATCCGTGGCAGCAATGGGGCATTTGTTCCCTTCCCCCGGGGAAAGCCCCACCCCCTGCAATGGGACGCCTCAAGACTCTGAGGGCTATTTCAGGCCCCCCACATGGGCCTGATCTCCTCTCCCTCGCCCAATTCTGCTCCCTCACTACCACTCCCCCCCCCCTCGAATCTGCTTACTGGTAACTGGCGCTGCTGGAGCGCTGGCGGCCCTTCCTGGCAGCACTGAGGTCAGGTGGTCACTCGTGTTGGCCCAGCCCCAGCGCTCCCTCCTCTCTGGGTGCTACAAATGTGCTTTATGGCACGTTTGCGACACTTTTAGCCGGCAGTACGTGTATCACACCGGCATTATGGGCCGTAGGGTCAGGCCCTGACACGTCTGACTCTGACCACCAACAGTCATGAAACAGTCAGCCACAAGGATAATAGTTGGAGGGGGGCACCTCTGTGAAACCTTCCACTTCCCGAACTACTTTCAAGCTAAAAAAAATTCTAACCACACTTTCAGGTCATCTGTAGTCTGGCTTGCCTGAAGCTTTATCAATCTCTTCCAAGAGACTAAATAAATTGGTCTGGGGGTAAAAAAAAAAAAAAAAAAAGAGGACTGGATAACTACTGAAAAATGGAACCAAAAAATGTGATTTGTAGCCACACAACTGTTTTCTCTTTGAATATGATAATTTTGTGAAGTTCAGGCCAATCGTTTGGTGGTTTGTAGTACAGCACTACAGAAATTAAGATGAGGCCAACGCTTATTATATGGTATCACTGTGTGAGCATGTGCTGAACACCAGTTCTAATCAGAGAAGTGATGTTATCTAAGAAAAGGAGTCTGATCAGAAGCCTTGCCTCTGACTCTTTATGTTCTATGTTCAAATCAATAATATAATCTACAACCAAAATGGACTACAATATTTCCTAAACATATTAAAATATGTTTAAGTAGAAATGTGAGATTTTAATTTCCTGAAATGACAGATCTGCAGTTCTGTTAAGGGTTGTTACTGTACAATGATTCTGGTTTGACAAGCTATACATATCTTTCGAGAAGGAGAAAAGGGAAGTATCATTAATTTTGGACATCCATCCATTGCACACTGAGGAAAATAGTCGTTAACCATTTAGGTTTTTTTCTAATGTAGTTTACATCATACAGCCAGCAATCAAACAATTAAATAAAGCTTCAAAGGCAATGTTTTCAAACTGAAACACCTCTATGGCATGTTCAGTAATGTGTGCATGTGTAGCCAGGTCTACACCATGGAGAAATGTGTCCGCAAAGAACTGCATAGTACTGTTTTTTGTAAATGCACATTTACTATTTTAGGCCAGTGCAGTACCAATTTAATGTACATAATCTAGGCATATTATGTTATTTAAGGGAATAGAATTGTGAAGTGTTTTTCTTGCCAACTGCAACTTGATTTCTGACATTTGAAACTGGGAATGTCCTCTGTCATAGAACATTAAGCATAAAGCACACCAGTGGTTTTGACAAAACCCGCTATCACAAATGGATAGTGGTTTTGTTAGGTACAAAACATAACTGAACACACACGCACACACACGCACTAATTAGCAACCATATACATACATACCCAAAACATCTGGAAAGGAGGGCATTAATGAAGCAAAGAATGGAAAAACCCACACAATCAGGTTCTTGTCCAAAGCATACAGAATGAGATAATGTTACAACAAGAGCAGCTAGAAATGTAACATACATGGGCAGAGGCAGATCTAAGGGAGGGCAAAGCTCTAAGTGTTGCAAGAAGCCTTACCTTGCAGTGGAAATCACTCCTCTCCTGCACCGTTTTAGCCAATCCTCACAGGGAAAAGCAACATCTTGGCGTTGCTTACTGGCTACAGCCGCAAGGGAGAGGAGGGATTTACATGACAGGGTAAGGCTTCTTGCAACACTTAGAGCTTTGCCCTCCCTGTAGATCTGCCTCTGTACATGGGAACAAACAACAAAAAAAGGTGGGAGTCTTGAGACTGACAAATAAAAATGAAGCAAAAGCCAACAATTTGGTTCAGCAGCTTATATAGGTGCCATGTAACTCTGTGTTAGAGTTAACGCTATTAACTTGTCAACGTGTGACATAAAGTCTCTTCTCAGAAAGATATACTGGTGGGTCCTCATCTGCAGTTTCAGCACTCATGAATTTCATAATTCGCGGGTTCTGAATCTGCAGGGGAGGGGCCCACTTGGACCCTCCAAATCCGATCGAAGGTGTGCTCCAGTTGGGTCCAAAGGGTTTTCTGAGGCCCACAAAGCCTGTGACTGACTACCTGTGACCTCTGAGGGCATCAGAAGGCCCATTATGGACAAAAGAACACTATTTCTGGTTTTGGGGGAAAATTGGAAATGATGTACTTATGCTCTTATAAGGCATTCTGAGGCCTGGGGAAGCCACGCAGTTCCGGTCAGGTCAGAGTGTGGGGTGACCCTGAATTCTCAGGGAAAGAATACTGAGGGTGCAATCCTAACCTGGATTTAGGCTGGCACAGTTAGGCCAGCAAAGTTTGGCTGGCACAAGGGCCACCATAAAGTGCCTTTGGGCCACTCTCGGAGTCAGGGAGGATGGTGCTTGTTTGTGTGGTCCAAACACACTCTAAGGTGTCCCTTGTGCCGGCCACACTGTGCTGGCCTAATTCCAAGTCAGGATTGCACCCTATGTTTGGCAGAAGCCTTGCTCTCCTGTGTAATGTGGCCCCTCCCCTTCGCCTTCAGAGCCATTCATGGCTCAGAGAGCAAACCCTCCATCAGTTCTCTGAGCCGTAAATGGCTCTCAAAGTGAGGGGGAAGGACAGCTTTACACTGGAGCTCAGGCTTCTGTAAAACCTAGCGTTTTGCCGACCTGTAGAAATGTAACTGAGGAAAACATACAGTAACAGGAAGGACATTTATTAGAGGACCCCTTATTGCAGCTGGGGATCAAGGAGAGATCTGTATTAGGACCAAGGGTATGGAATTAAGGGATTGGACATTCCTGGTCTGCATCTGAATTTAGTCACAATCCAAATTGCCAACCTCCTATGTCGTGCTTTTTGAAAAAGAAAAACATCTTAGGGGTTCCAGTCAGGGACCTCCTTGTCATGCTGAGTTTGATTTATCATGGTATGTGGAGTTACAGTGAATATTTACATTTACATAAAGAGAAAGTGAACAGTTCTGAGACTGAGGAGTGCTACCGTGAGCAAGAAGTTGTAGTATTATCATGGCACATGCTTACCTAAACTTGATCGTGTATTCGATCGTTCAATTATCGCGTGCTTGCTGGGATTGTTTAATACTGAGCGTTTGGCAAGCGAGATGTCTGCTGTGACCCGTGTGATTGATATACTGGGGGGAAAAAGGGAATAACATTATTTGGAGGATGGAAATACACAAACAAAATTGGATATAACAGCAAACACAGCTGGTATTCCACAGTCTTCAAATAAATTGTTTCAGCTGCTGCTATCAGAATAAGAACGCAGTCTTGCACATGTTCAAGCAGAAGTGATGCCCCCTGTACTCAATAAGTGTGTACTGGTTTGCAGCCTGAGATGTATCAGTCTATTGATCTAAAAATAATCATTTTCAAAATACATTATGCATATCGTATGTCATTGTATATTTTTACTCTGAGCCCTAGTCTGAGGTTCTGCCTCCACTTACATTTAAAAAAAAAGACTTTTCAGTGCTGAATGTTAATTTTAGAAAGGTCTTTGCCAAGGCCGTGGGAACAGCTGCTTAGTCCTTTTAAGCAGGTGTCCTGGGGTCTGTGCTTTGGACTCTGCAAGGAATTATACTCCTGGATTGATAGTGGAATGTATTATACGAATTATTTCAGAAGTTAAATTATTCTATGAATTACTTGAAGGTCAATCTTATACGTTTGTTTTAAATCTGTTGTAAGCTGCTTTGGTAGTCTCCACGGGAGCAGAAGGACAGGATAAAAGTATCTCAGATAAAATAAGCAAACAATTGTCATCTCAGGCCTGATGGTGTTCCCATTGTAAGTCCTTCCTCCGGACACCAGGTACATTTGGGTAGGATGAGGAATAAGATAACGATGGGGAGAACTCGTAATGGAGCAGGCTTATTCCAAACAACCCAAATTTCAGAGGCCTGATTTGGAATATTTATTTATTTATTTATTTATTTATTTATTTATTTATTTATTTGATTTCTACCCCGCCTTTCTGCCTGAAGGCACACAAGGAGGCTTACAAACAATTAAAAGGCAATACAAGCCACACTATATACAATTAAATATACAATAGGCTTGTGGCTTCCTGAACTGAGGAGTGGGGTCCTTTGTTTCCAGCCCACACTGTGTGTGCATTTTGCTGACATGTTTATATTCTTCTACTGCTTTCCCATATAGATATGGGGGCACATTTTGAACATAAGCTGCCTGAATACAGCATGGTTTTATTTTTTATACTTTGTTTTATAAAGTTTATAGTACAGACAGGCCCTGTATCCAGTGATGTCATCCGAGCGCGCCAACTACCGGAATGCTCGGATGATTGACAGCCCTCTGCCCCTATGGCGGAGGGCTACCATGCCTCCCCAAGCCTCATTGCGCCAGAATCGCTCCATTTTAGAGCGATTCTGGATGCAAGGGAGGGAGGGAGGGCCCAGCAGCAGCTCGCCCGTCCTCCGGAGTGGCGGCGCGGCCCGGACCCTCCGCGGAACAGGGCTGTTCCGCCTGGATGACGCCTCTGCCTGTATCCACAAAGGATCCAGGCAGCCCCTGGAGAAATAGAAACCATGGATATGGGAGAACTCTGTCTTCTGCAATTCCTGTGGGCCTGTTAACATAGTTTAGAGCAATGGTTCCCCAGCTGTGGGTCAGGACCCACCAGTGGGTTGCGAGCCAATTTGAGGTGGGTTGCGAAGCACCTAGGACAGCCATATTGAAAATATGGGATGCTGGAAATGGGAAAGAGAGAAACATGAGAGTTTGGTTTTATGTGAATAAATAAAACTGCAACCACTATAATGTAACTTTAAAAACTGAAGAAAGCATTAAAATGGACACTGTTAGGTAGACCTACAATTGTTTGTAAAGCCAATTCTGAAGTTTAATGAAACCATGTGTCAATCTCAATTGGCCAACAGCATTCTACAAGCCTCTGTTTTGGGATTCAGGAGTGAATTTTGTTACGTTCCTTGCATTAAAGCTAACAAAACAGGCTCATAATGGTTGCAGATAATAAGAAACTCCCAAGTTCCAGAAGCAAATTAAATGCTGCATGAGGGCACAGCTGAAAAGAAAGCAAGAAACCAGCTTGTGCATGTTGAAGCCCTTATATGGACATGAAGGGGCTTTCTGGATGGTGGCCTATTTCGAGAAGGATATCAACAAACTTGAGAGAATTCAAAGGAGAGCAAAGCTAAGTGTTTGAAAGATGAGACATCGCAAGAAAGACTGAAGAAACTAGACATATTTCACTTAGAAAAAAAGATGTTCAAGAAGGATGTGATGACAGCTTTCAAATTTAAAAGGCACGAGGATTTCACAATATTTTTCTTTTTTGACTAATGCCACAATCATTTACTTATCCTGGCATAAATCCTTTGGCTTTAGTGAGGCTATTCCTTAGTACAGTGACCTGAAAAGTTAAATTCAAATTATATCTATGTGTACTCTGGTATTTGGAGCCACAGTTCACTCTTTGGCACTGTTCTATCTTAAACCTTTTTTTTTTGGTGTGTCCAGATTTAAACAGAGGTCACATTCCTTCCAGAGTATTAAATAAAATTGATCACATGCTTTTTTAACTTGCCCTTCAGATAATTTTTTGCTGCTGTGATTATCAGTCTGCAAGAACTGAAGCATAAGTGAAACCATATTTAATGCATTTTAAAACCCTACTTATCTGCTATGACTTTGCCTACAAGTTTTTATTCCCACCCCATGTTAATAGTCTGTACCAGTGGTTCCTACTGTGGTTTTTCACACTGGGACCCACTTTTTAAAATGACACTCTATCAGGACCCACCAAGCTTTACAAGACTGGGAGCACAATCCTAACCTGGAGTTAGGTTGGCTCAGTTAGACCAGCAAAGTTTGGCCAGCACAAGGGACACCGTAAAATATATTTGGACCACTCGCAGAGTCAGAGAGGCCAGCACACAGACGTGCACCATCCTCCCTGACTCCAAGAGTGGTCCAAACACGCTTTACGGTGTCCCTTGTACTGGCCAAACTTTGCTGGCCTAACTCCAGGTTAGGATTGTGCCCTAAAAAAAGTTTCACTTAACCAGCTGCTCAAGCCTCTGTTTTTACCCTGTTTACTATGGTAGGGAGGGAGGGACCATATTCTGGAACATTTATTGACTGCATGTTCATAGAATCAGAGCCCTTCTGGTGGCCTTGCATTGCCCTTTGCCTGGCTTTCAATCTGAGCCACGGTCACCTACTTGTGAGTAAAGGCACACATGTGGCTCAGTTTTGCTTTCCATAAGGTAAAGGTAAAGGTTTCCCCACGACCGAATGGTCTAGTCGTGACTGACTGTAGGGGGCGGTGCTCATCTCCGTTTCCAAGCCTGTAGAGCCGGCGTTTTGTCCGAGGACAAGCTTCTGTGGTCATGTGGCCGGCACGACTCTACGCCGTAGTGCACGGAACGCTGTTCCCTTCCCACCAAAGTGGTCCCTATTTATCTACTTGCATTTAGGTGCTTTCGAACTGCTAGGTTGGCAGGAGCTGGGACAAGCAACAGGAGCTCACTCCGTCGCGCAGAGTTGGAAAGCCCAGCAGCAGCGGTTTAACGCACTGCGCCACCACGTCCCATTTGCTTTCCATAGGGATCAATAAACTTTCCTTGTCAGCTTGGAGGGAGTGTGTTCCTTCTTGTTTATTGGGGCCTGAATTCAGTGGATTGGGATCATTCTGGTGGCATTGTGTTCCTCTCTGCCTGCCTTTTGAAGTGGACTCTCCTCGTGACTAAATACAGGCATTCCCTGGTATCCGTGGGGGATAGGTTCCTCCCCCCCACCCCGTGGATACCTGAAACCATGGATAAGAGGGAACCTGTGTTAAGTTTAGGGTTCTCCCCTGCCCCCACCTCTGAGCACAAGGATTTTTTAGCAACCCAATGTAAGAATAGAAGAAGGTAAGGCCCCCCCCCGCGATGCGTGGATAATTAGAACCACGGATACAGAACCCGTGGACATGGGGGCCCACCTGCACGCACATGCTGCTTCATTTAGGTTTCTAGATACATTTTTTTTACTGCAGACAGAGATAACCAACAAAATAAACAGGAGAATTCCCGCCTAATTAAACAGTAAAAATCATGACAAAAAAATTAATCAAAGGTTAAGGGAGACACTTGCCCTGCCCCTTGGCTTGTAATCAGGAGAGAAACAGAGTTGAGAACATTTTTCAATTAGACATGGGAAAGTGCAATATCACTATCGTAGTGTTTTAAGTACTTACCGCCCTTCAAATCTGTGTTTTAAAAAATCAAATAATGCTTTTTGCATCATATCTGTTACCTAAAATGAAGAAGCAAGAAATTAAAATTATGTATAGAAGTGGACGCAGCAGGACACTGGTTAATTAATATTTTATTTCTTACAGTAACATTAGGTCTTAGGAAGTATGCGGAGGAATTATATATAAATGGCACTCGGTTTCCAGAGGTTTTTTTCCTGTTAAACTTGAATTAGAACAGAAAAAAACATAATTCTTAATAATATATATTTAACTGATTATTCTCTTTTCTCTCACAGTATGTGAGGGCTGGCCTTAAGCCAGTGTGACCAATGTCATCACATTGGGCCCCACACTTTTTTTGGGGGGGGGGCCCACACCAGCACAGCAAGCATATCACCTGCTGCAGCAGCCGGGATCTCTATGAACAGTGGGGTGAGCAGAGCAACTTTACCTTGGGCCCTCCCACTTGTTTCTGCCTCAAAACGGCCCAAAATGGACCCCCAGGAAGCAGTTGGCAATGACATCATCATGTCACCACTAACTATTTCCAGGTGCCACACATGGCGCCGCAAGCACTTTTCTTGGTGAATGGGGGCCCCCACTGGGTAGGGTGGGAGGCCCTGCAAGAATGCACCACATTGCGCCCACTGTTCCTAGAGCTGGCCCTGGTTCAAAGTAATATGGAATAAAATTTACATCATTTTCAGGAAAGTAAAACAAATTTTTAAGACGTTCTTACCTCATATCCCTTTAAGGAAGGCCCCACTAAAACTACTGGTCGCATAGAAGGCACTACATCATACGGAGGGATGTGCTCTGTCTGATAAAGAGAAGACGTGCTTGGCATACCATTCTTACATTAAGGCCATTCCTCATACATGCTTATCTAACAGAATTCCCAATAGTGTCACCAGTGGAAAAATCAGAAGTGTAGTGATTCCCCCCCCCCAGATCTCTTCCAAAAACTCTGAAAATACTAAAAGAATATTGTTGATGACTGAGAGAACGTTTTGTATATTTTTCATCTCTCTTATCCTGGTCCAGGGAAATTCTTCCATTTCAGTGAAATTCTGAAATGAAACTCTCCTCCAATTCCAGAGAACCAGATTTTTTCCTCCATGTAAGATGAAATAATAATGATGATGATATTAATGAAAGCCTTTCAGAGTGGCTAATGTTAACGTACTGTTCTCCAGAGAACTCTATTGCCATTGGAGTCCGATATCCAGAAAACACAAACATTTTCAGTCAAAGCAACCCTAAAAATCTAATAATATCATTAAGGGGATAAGGGCAAGACAGGTTGTGGCAAATAAACAGAGAGAATTATAGTCTTCATCCTTCCCTATTGTCCCTGTTCACCCCTGCGCAGTGTCTTTCTAGTGGCTGTTGCTGGTGGTGATCTGCATTTTTTTTTTTAGATTGTGAGCCCTTTTGGGACAGGGAGCCATTTAACTTCATTATTATTATTTGCCTGTAAACCGCTTTGTGAACTTGTGTTGAAAAGCGGTATAAAAATACGATTGATTGACTGATTGATTCCACATAAGTACCAGTTTACTAAAACATAATGACACTATTGTGAATTCTCATAGTTTATTTTCCACTCATATTTTTGAAAATCTGTATTAAGCACCTCTGGCATATGAATGCATAAACATGATTATGTTAGCAATTGCAGAGTGCCATATAAACAGAACCAATAGCAGCAATTCTTCCTCTTTAGAATACTCCTAATGTACTATGAGTATCAGGGTACTCCAAACTGTTTAATTACCAACTTGATGTATCATGCAAAATTTTATGAATAGATAATTGGCCATTTAATGTGTAAGATGCGCCATACAATTACACACAAATATGATTTTAAAAGGCATCTTTTTTCTTTAAAAAAATGAAAAACAGACATCACCAAGGCCACTAAAAGTGGCATTTTCGTTTGTTTTGCAGTGGGCAAAATGTTTCAAATTCAAAACCACCAACCTGGAAAAAGCTTAAAAGTAGGTATGCCAGATCTATTTTTCAAGGGCCTACACAGTATAAATACATCAGTCAACATCTCAGATTGCTTTCATTGTTCATTATTTCAATACTCAACATACCCCAAGTGTAATACAGTAAAAGCAATAAAGTAGAATACAAACATAAGAAAACAGAGACAAAACATTAATACAGAAAACAGTACAAAATGCCACACAAGCAGCAGTCTAAAGCATGAAACATACATTTGTGTCAGGGATTTTTTTTTATTTTATTTTGGTTTTTGTAACAATTCATCACATAATTGAAAACATAATGAAAAACATGTGCCGTAGGCATCAAAAGCATGAATTTATTTTGACAGTGCAAGATCTCACTTATTGTTTAGAAGCCTATACTTCTGTTGTGTAATTAGGAAGATACACTCTTACATTGTTGTTGCTATATATATGTAATCTTATCAGTGCATTAATGGAGCAGCCCTTAAAATCTTCATTATGACCCCCTTGCTTTTGGCAAATTGACTTGCCTCTGCAATATATCTATGTTTTATTGTACTTCTACAAAATGGTCTCAGACTTATCAAAAGCCTTGAATATTAGGGTAGGTACAGAAATTACCTTGTTTGATGGAATACTGGTACTTATTAAAATCATTGTGTGTCAATCTTTTACAATTCCAATTAAATACTGCTGTCATCAGCAATGTGTGCAGGACAGCAACAGGCTACAAGTGACTTCCACTGGTATAATTCTGTTTCACATTCATTCTAGATACTAGTGAGGGAGAATCTGCCATTTGACTTCTGTGCTTTGATTGCTACAATGAGCCCAATCCAAATTAGGAGAGTAAATGTCAACATGTGACAGGACTTAGCACTGTACTTGGCAATTTTGGCATGAGTTTAAGAACTCTGTCTTACAAAAAGCAGAACTGATAAGTGGAAAGAATTTACGGGCCCTGTTGCTAGAAATGGACCTTCCACTAATAACATCTGAGTCCAGTAAAAAAAAGGAACCAAATTGTATTTGAGAGAAAAAAATATACACGTGTTCACACTAATGACTAATTAAAAATGACTAACTGCAGAATAATGTATCTATAACATATATGAAGAAAGAAATGTGAGGCAAGCCAGGGAATTTTTTTAATGCAAAAGAAGAACTAGATCAGAGTTTGAAGAAGCCTGGACATTCATAAAGAGAAGGAATTTCTTGTATTACTGAGTTTAATCGCACTGGCAAAACACTGCTACCTGTTTGCGTATATACAGAAAGGTATCTAGACAGGTGTGCAACTAATATTTTTAAAAAGAACAGTTGAGGATGCTTTTATAAAAAGCTAGAAATATGAATAGCTAGCGTCACTCTCCAGTTGCTCAGTAATTGTTTGCTAAATAACAAATTGCATCTTGTAGTTGCCAGGAATGAGGATATACCATCTATGTTAGCCAGCCTAGGAAGTAGCTTTGACTATAGCCACCAGTTCTGCTCTCTAATACAAGATGCTACAATCTGACTGATGGAGAAGGCAAGAACAATGGGAAATAGTTTATATACGACAATAGGAAAAACTCACAGTAGACCGCAGGAACAAGTCTGCAGTTTTCCACTGGTCTTGCTCATCTGCAGATTTTGCACCTAGTGGATTAGAAGTTTAAATACTGACTAAATTAAAAATTGAAGGTTCTTTTTTAAAGAGCAAGATGAGTATCTGTTTCGATTTAACAAAAATGAATTATAATTATAAAAGACTGAATTACAAGTTTTAAAAAAATCTGGAAAAAAAGACAAAGAATAATAAGCATGCACTAGAAAGGTGCATTATCTGGTCTTGTCAAAGTTTTATTTCGGTGGATGTTTAAAGAAATTCCCTTGGCGGCCTATTATTCCATCAAAAAGGAAAAGTACCTAAAAGCATTGTTTGGCTGGATCACTCACAGTACCTAGTCTGCTTGCTCTTACTGTACTGAATCAGCTACCCAGTTGGACAAGTGTCGTTCTTGTTCTAAAACGATTGTATTATACACACTTGCAGGGGAGGATGCTAATGATGCCAGTGGCAGAGGAAAGACAGCTTGTGTCAATGTACACTTACCGATTTCTGCTTCTGCTTAGCTACAGCAGCATGGAAAAGAAACAAAGAATAACAAAGCATGCATGTTATTGGCTTGTCAAAGGACGCAGACAGTCAACAGGACTAGAAATGCGATGCAGTGCAAGTGAGGCAGGTTCACACACGGCAGCTTGGAAGTAGGTGTTACCTTCTTAAAGAAGGGCATTCTTTTCTCTTTGGAGTGGGGTGACGTTACATTGTTTGCACTGGGTTTAGGGGAGCGGTGGTTTGCTGGAATATCAATTTCTTCTGCATCTAAGCCAGTGGCATCTATGTCTATAGCTATATACAGATAAACAATGTAAAATTATCAGAGGGCAAGGAGAGGAGAAAAGGGTTAGGATAGTACACACACACACACACACACACACACACACACACACACACACACACACCACCCCAGGTCAGATCTCCATCAGGAATACCAAGCATAACAAAAAGGAAAAAAAAATGTTAAAAGGTACAGTAGGTTGGAACACACACATGGATCGATATGCAATTATACAGTATATGTAGCTTGTATTTAACGATGCTCTTTCCCTTCTTTATATAATTATGCTCACAAATACAAACATAATATGGTTGGTATACATATTGAAGAATGACTGGTGCTTAAATCAGTACACTGAATCTGCAATCAAAATCTCAGAACTGCTGGATGGATGTAAATTAGTTTGCAAATGCAGCAAAACCATGTGCAGCCAACTTAAACAGCACAATGAATAGTCCGTGCCCCAGGAAACTCTGAAATCCCAAGCAGTCTAGATTAATTAACCTCAAAGAAGCAGGCACATTACACATGCTTATCCCTAGATAGCATAAAGCACTGTCTTGGGGCTTGTAGAATTTATCTGAACCCTCTAATAAGGCCATTGAAGTCTTACAACTGGGTCACAGGAACAGCAGTTGAAGTTAAGGACAATGGAGCGTAGGGTACTTGAGGGTTAGAGCTGAAAATGAAAAGGTGAATGAAGACCAATTATTCTTGTTGGATCCCACAGGAAAATTAATAGAATACCACTGTTCCAAATAGCGATTTTATAGATCAACATTCACCTCCAATTAAACCTTCAGGGCGCAATCCTAACCAGGAGTTAGGTCGGCACAAGTTAGGCCAGCAAAATCTGGCTGGCATAAGGGACACTGCAAAGTATGTTTGGACCACACTTGGAGTCAGGGAGGATGGAGTACATCTGTGCACTGGCCTCTCCGACTCCGAGAGTGGTCCAAATGTGCATTATGGTGGCCGTTGTGTTGGCCAAACTATGGTGGCGTAACTGTGCCGGCCTAACTCCAGGTTACAATTGAGCCTTTAATGTTAAACGCAATAAAATTAACTGCTTTAGCATTTTGAATACGCAGGAAACCAGCTCCATAAATAGCCAATGCAGGGTTGTATCGTAACCCTCTCTTGTGTGAGCAGAAGGCACTTCTGTTAGCAGAAGGTTGTGATCCTTGCCAATCTCCTCCTAACCTAGAAGCCCACCACACCTAAATGAATCCTACTCTGGCATGTCTGGGAGGGTTACAGAGGGCTATTGGACTAAGCAGTGGGCAGGGAAGTTCATTTCTATACAACTAAAAAGTGCACAATAGAAAAGAGAGCACATTCATATCATATGAAACCACAAATTCGGAGATTTTGGATGTCTTTTGGGGAGCTGGAGAAGAGAGGAAAAACAATTCTAGTCATTTATGGAGCACCCAACCATCTCCTACAAGGGCTTCATTAAAATATGGGGTTGCATGAGAAGAGGAAAGTTTGGGATGATAACAAAATCTGTAATGCTACAAGGCAGTTCCCCTTCTTTACGCCAAACAAAACGAGGGCTCAATCCTAACCTGAGTTGGAACAGGCAGACTGGCTGGCCTGCACCCAGTAGTGTCATCTTACCGGTACGCTGGGCGGGTCTTCTGGGTGATCAGCAGCGCGCTTGCTGCGTTCCATTGCGTAATGGCGAAAGCCCACCCGCTGCAGCTTTCGCTGCAGCTTTCGCCATTACGCAACGGAACGCAGTGAGCGCGCTGCAGATAACCCAGAAGACCCGCCCAGCGTACCGGTAAGATGACACTACTGCCTGCACCGTATCCAATGCAGGTTAGGAGCAGGCTGGAGCCTCCATGGAACAAACGTCCCCTTACCCCAGGGTAGGCACCAGCTGCCCCAATGGGGCTGTTCGGATCT
Source organism: Lerista edwardsae (assembly GCA_029204185.1). Classification (NCBI taxonomy): domain Eukaryota; kingdom Metazoa; phylum Chordata; class Lepidosauria; order Squamata; family Scincidae; genus Lerista; species Lerista edwardsae. The sequence continues at coordinate 25,380,707 of JAJKFI010000009.1, forward strand.
GCGCCTGCCGTTTAGCATGCACAAGTCCAAGCACATGGTGGTGGCCCAAATTGGGGCTGTGTGGCCCAGGGATGTGGCTCCAAACTCCATCCCTCTCCCCGGGGTGCCCCACTCACTGGAACGGGGAGTATACAGAGCAGGGAGACTGCACTTGACCTCCTTGTGTGTCAGAAGCCCTTCCAGATGCGACCAGAAGGCACTTGGGGTCATTCCTGGGAAGTCTTCCAGACACAGGCTCGACACCCATGTTCAGTCAGATCTATGAGTGCTGAACCCACAGATAAGGAAGGGCAATTTTAGATTACAGATTGATTATCCCTTATCCAGAATGCGTAGGATGGGAAGGTGTCCAGATTTTGGATTTTTCTGGATTTTGGAATAATTGCATAAATATAATGAAAAATGATTCCTCTTGCTCTTTTTACTGTCGCCAATTTGGGTTTCTCCTGGCCTCTTCGACATTTTTCAACAATGGCACACACCACGGAGCTGAGAACAGACCTTACAGCTTGTACAGGGGAATGAGAACAAGAACTTCTTTCTACAGAAAGTCTTGGACAAAGATATCTGTATTTCAGAACAGGCTGGATTTTGGATGTCCAGATAAAGGATAATCTACCTGTACTACTACTTCTACTAGGACTATGACAGAAGTGCTGACAGTGAAACTTGAATGGTTTACATAGAAATGCCTGGTAGCAACGTACAACAGTGCAAATAACCGTGGGCTCGAAAATTTCTCTCAGCATGCAAAAGAGAATTAAAAGTTATTTGGCTCTAAACAAGACTTCTATCAAGTGTCTGCTAACCATGTTTGAAATTAAGTACGAAGCAAGTCCATTTCTGCCTATGATCTCAACAGTCCATTTCAATTATTCAGACAGCGAAGTGAACAGAACAAATTACTTCTTTGAGATCTGGGCACAGAGAATGAACAGCAATGTTCATTCATTTTGATGTTTACTTCTGTATTGAGGGACTCCTTTGCTCCCCTCTTTTCCCCAGCTATTTATCTTAAGGGAAATCCCTTGAGTTTCAGATATCAGTTTCAGAAGGGAAAAGGCTTTACTGAAAACACTGTAATAGATTATCGCTATTACAGAAAGACTGCATGGCCAAGCAGACCGATTGTTTGGTAGACTGGCCATTTTCATCCTCTAGCTAAAGAAGAGCAATAGATCCTAGTTCATGTCCACTGACTGGTATCCAAGCCTGCTTGGTTATGCATCAGGACCAAGTGGGATGTCCAAACAGCCAGACCAGTGACCCTAGGTAGCACAGATTACTTGTCAAGTCTATGGTCGATGTGTGGGTGAGCCATCTGTGTATGACCAAAGCCTCCCAGAGATTTAGAAAGGCGCAGTGAGTTTAACCGCTGCTATTGGGCTTTCCAACCAGAAGGTTGGGAGTTCAAGCCTGCGCCACGGAGTGAGCTTCCGTTGCTTGTCCCAGCTCCTGCCAACCTAGCAGTTTGAAAGCATCTAAATGCAAGTAGATAAATAGGGACCACTTTGGTGGGAAGGTAACGGCGTTCCGTGTGCTATGGCGTAGAGTCATGCTGGCCACATGACCACAGAAACTTGTCCTTGGACAAAACGCCAGCTCTACAGGCTTGGAAACAGAGATGAGCACCGCCCCCTACAGTCGGTCACGACTAGACCATTCGGTCATGGAGAAACGTTTACCTTTAATGGAGTTTAGAAAGTGGATGCTTGGAGAAAATACAGTTTATGCCAATAAACTGTCAGTAAGTAGATATGTAAGGGGATTTAAGGGTTTGCTGGTAATCACCTGCTATAAGATCTGCACCTGGACACTTGAAAGTGTCCAAGCCATTTGATCAGTCTGCGTTTTTCCTTTCTCCTTGTTTTATTTTTTCCTCCAATAACTTGTACAATTTAACTCAATCAGCTGAACTCAGACCTTTGCCCTCCTGAAACACAGGGTGCATGTTACCACACAGCTTTTGGAGAGATCCCGAGGGATTCGGGCAGTGATGTCATTCAGGGGGAACGGACCAGAACGGGCGTTCTGGATCCTAACGGGCTCCATGGCTGGTTCCGGGTTCCCGACAAGTGCCAATCAAAGTGAGTTCCTGTTCCTAAATCATTTGAATACCATGCAACTGGGAGGGAGGCTTTTAAAGACATTCTAGTTCTGACTGGCTTTTTTCTTCATGGTGGCAGCATAGATTACCTGATTTGGCACCAGAAGATGGGGCAGATATGGAGAAGGGAGGAAGGAAAATCCAATGCAAGGGCTTCTCCCTCAGTCAACAGCTTTATGACCGTGAAAATTACAAGAATTGTTTGACGTTTCAGAGGCTTTAGGCCCAATCCTGAAGCCAGCGGTAAGCAAACCTGCCGTAAAGCCATCATGCTGGGCATCGTCCTGTGCCTGTGGAACAGAGCAGAGCCTCAGCACCCAGGAGTGGCCGCAGCTCTGCCGACCATGGTAAATAAGACTGCAGGCCAGCAGAGAGGCTTTTGGAATGGGGGGGGGAGAGATTGGGGAAGGCATGGGGAGGGTGGAATTGGGCAGAGGAGGAGTGGCCCTGGGAGGGGGGTGGGACTGGCAGCACCATTTGTCGCCACATCCTGAACCCCTGTATCAGGCTTGAACGCCAGTAAAATGCTGCTCCAGCAAAATAACTGGCGGACACTTGAGTAACCCCATTGTGGGGGCCAGGACTTTCCCTGGGGGAAGGGATGAATGTCCCCTTCCCCCGAGGAAACTCCTGTGGTTGCTGTAGCTCCCACAGGATGCAGTGGTAGTCATTTTGGTACCGCTGCTCCTCCAGGAGGCGGGCAGCTCAGGATTGGTCTGTCCAGCAGTTATTCTAGGTAAAGGTAAAGGTTTCCCCACAAACGAAAGGTCTAGTCATGACCAACTGTAGGGGGCGATACTCATCTCCATTTCTAAGCCTGTAGAGCCAGTGTTTGTCTAAGGACAAGCTTTTGTGGTCATGAGGCTGGCATGACTATACGCCATAGCACACGGAACGCCGTTACCTTCCCACCAAAGTGGTCCCTATTTATCTCCTTGCATTTTTAGGTGCTTTTGAACTGCTAGGTTGGCAGGAGCTGGGACAAGCGATGGGAGCTCACTCCATCACATGGTCTTGAACTTCCAGTCAGAAAGCCCAGCAGCAGCTGTTTAACCCACAGCGCCCCCACGTCCCTGGTGTCTAGTTATTCTAGACATGTGTATAGATGGAAATGCTCTGAAAGCATTTTGCTGCAACAAATCATTGAACTGAACAGGTGAGCCAGTTTTTAACAGTAAAGACCTGTTCTGCTAGGCTGTCTTTCTATGTTGTCTATGCACGTGGCTGTCTAGGATTGTGGCCTTCCCAAATGAAGATAATATCTACATCACACTTTCTAAATATTGGTGAAAAAATGGCAATAAATTAAACTGTTGTCTGACTCATTGGTGTTGGACTCATGCCAGGCAAGCACGACCCAAATATTTCATAGTATTTGCTTGGGCTGATGGTACAGAAACAACAGGTCCCACAGGATTTTAGGGAAAAGGCCAATTTTTTTTTTTCAGAGCAACCTCCCCCTCAGTATTGCTGGCTGGCTTAGGAGATGCCTAGAATTCATGTTTAGAAAATTCCATTCCTAATAAAACTTTACTTGGTCATCAGATTTAAACCTGTAGACAAAGCCACAGTCCACATTTGTTGTTGTTCAATTGCTAAATCGTGTCCGACTCTTCGCGACCCCATGGACCACAGCACGCCAGGCCTCCCTGTCCTCCACTACCTTCCTGAGTTCACCCAATTTCATGTTCATTCCTTCGGTGACACTCTCTAACCATCTCATCCTCTGCCGCCCCCTCCTCCTTTTGCCTTCAATCTTTCCCAGCATTGAGGGTCTTTTCTAAAGAGTCCTCTCTTCTCATGAGGTGGCCAAAGTATTTGAGCTTCAGCTTCAGTATTTGTCCTTCCAAGGAACAATCAGGCTTGACTTCCTGTAGGATTGACCAATTGGATCTCCTTGCAGTCCAAGGGACTCTCAAGAGTCTTCTCCAACACCATAATTCAAGAGCATCTATTCTATGCATCTATTCTAAGCATCTATTCTATCACGTTTGTAGAACTTAGCAAAAGAAACATTTTGACATAAAATCAAAGCGACCAACAATGGATCAAGGAAACAATTCTATGACCTGGAAAACACAACAGCTGAACAAAATGAGTTATGCCACGCGACTGTTTTCTGTGGACCCAAAGCAGATAACAATCTATTACAATGGCCTCTTCATATAATTCCTAATTTGTAGCCTGCTTTTCCACAAAAAGGCTGTACTCATATAATTAATAATAAAGCAGGAGAAAACAATAACTTATAACAAGTACATCCTGGAGTCATGGTGCTTAGTTCAATGAAAATATTGATCCAGTGTGCAGCAGCAGCAGCAGCAACAAAAAAGCAAAATTCCGTATTATACATCATTAGAAAACTGACTGAAAATAAGACTGCTAATATTATATTGTCCCTGTTCAAATCTACTGGGTTGCCACAATGGAGTATACAAGAAGGGTACTGCAGAGCTGGAGAAGCCACTATGAAACAAGGTGCTGGACAAGAAGGGCTTTTGACCTGATCCGGTAGGACTTTCTGTATATTCTAAAACAGTACATATTGAGGACTTCATTGAGATGTTTAGCTTGTTCACTTTTGTGGCCACATCTCAATGTCTGCTGCTGGCATGGATACATATTAATTCTTCACAGTAGGCCCCTACTTCTGACTTGCAAAATTGCCTGAAGACATGGGAGATTTGGTGTGCTGAAACTATAGCCCTCATCCACAGAATGACCAAAACTAACAACCATAAACTCCAACACAACCAAGTGAATTAGCAAGAACAAAACATTATGAGATTTGTCCTACTTCTCACCTGTTTCTAGCAAATACATGAATGAGTCGTACTAAAATTATCTGGAGCCTAAACGTGCTAATGAATCATAAAGAAGGTGACAATTTTTTGTCTCACTGAAAGAGAGATTTGTCACTTGACTGAAAACTGTGTCGTGCAGGAACATGCTAATTACGAAATGGACGAAGGCCCACTTACCAGATGATGGAGGTGTAGACTTTCTGGAACTAGGGACTACATCACCCAAACTGGACGATGAATTTCCTCCTGATTTACTAAAATAAAGTAAATAAATAAATAGTAACTCTTAATATTAACTCTTACTTAAAGTCAATAGGAGCACAATCCTAACCTGGAGTTAGGCCACCACAGTTAGGCCAGCAAAGTTTGGCCGGCACAAGGGACACCGTAAAGAATGTTTGAACCACTCTGCACACAGACGTGCGCCATCCTCTCTGACTCCAAGAGTGAGCCAAATACGCATTTATGGTGAACCTTGTGCTGGCCAAACTTTGCTGGCCTAACTGTGCCGGCTTAACTCCAGGTTAGGATTGCACCCTAAATATTACGGGCCCAATCCTAACCAGATTTCCAGCACCGATGCAGCCGCAATGTAGCATTAAGGTAAGGAGACAAATGTTCCCTTTCCTTGAGTTATCCATTACCGCAACCCGACCGCAGGATGTAGCGCATACCCTGTTGGCACAGCTGCACTGGCACTTGAAGGTTGGATAATATTGGGCCATATCAATTTTTAACTCTGAACCTGGAGCTGGAAAAGGTGCAGAAGAGAGCGACAAAAATGATTACGGGCCGAGGCACCTCTCTTATGAAGGAAGACTGCAGCATTTGAGGCTCTTCAGTCTGGAAAAAAGGCGCCTGAGGGGGGACATGATTGAGACAACTGGATGGGGGAGTGGCAACGAGATGCAGGTATCTAATTGTCTTGTGTGCTCCCTGAGGCACCTGGTGGGCCACTGTGAGATACAGGAAACTGGACTAGATGGGCCTTGGCCTGATCCAGCAGGGTTCTTATGAACCACTGAATTAGGAGCATGTTAGCCCCACAGCAGAAATCCCTTCCCAGTCTGTCCCCAGGCAACAATCTTGCAGCTGAAATAATGCCTAGCGGTGCAATCCTAACCAATTTTGCAGCACTGACAGAGCGATGCCAATGGAGCATGTTCTGCATCCTGCAGTGGAATAGTAGTCACAGAGGCCTCCTCAAGGTAAAGGAATGTTTGATCCCTTATTTCAGAACTGCATTGCCCTTACCCTGGTGCTGGAAAGTTGGTTAGGATTGCACCCTATATAAATCTATATATATAAAAACGGACGTGGGTGCGTGTGTATGTCTGTATGTCTGTATGTTCTGAATAGGCTTCCCCACGCCTTGACCGAGTGCCACGAAACTTGGCACACACGTGCCTTGCAGCCTGGCAAAGAACACTGCGGGGGTCAGACCCCCCTACAGCCCCCCATTTTTTGGGGAGGGGGGCCAGATCGTCAGGAACCAAGGGAATTGCATTGGGCTACAGGTCTGCTGCCACCCTGTGGTCACAAACGATTCTGCAGGTTCTGGGATACACAGGGACTAACCCAAAGCGAAAGTGAAACTGGTTTGCACTGCCTGTGTGGCAAAGAGTTGCAAATGATCCAGAGAGTTCCTGCACCCAGTTGGATCTGAGAGGGACCTCTTTCCAGAGGGCTAATTCAGTGAGTGTGACAATTTCATTACGCTCCTTTGCTTGCTTCTGTCCCTGTATTCATTCCTTCTCCTAATAGAGGCTGGGGATACTTTGTCCCCCAGGCAACGCCGGGTAACAAAAGGCTAGTATCAAATAAAAGCAGAAACATGAACACAATTTTATATACTAAAGTTAGTAAAAATGAACTGCAACTTAAACTTTGCCACTATCAACACTGTAAGACTGTAACCAACCAACTGCACTAAATGGCAGAGATATAGTGAAATAACAGCAGAACAGTAGGTTTGATCTGACTGAGCAACATTCTCAGGCTTTTTAAGTGTCTTCAATTAATCTATAGCACTGATAAAAATGCACCTTTACATAAAAATGCATACCTTAATCCAATTATTTTGCTCTCTAATCCAGATAAAGACAAATTCACACATGCTATATAATGCTTTCCTAAGGACAACGATTGGGAAAGTACAATTTCTTTATCTTATTACCTGGAGTAAAATTTTCCTTGCTTAGTCTTTTGTTCATGTTGCAGCCTCATGTTTTCTAATTTGACTGGACTTGGTATGAATCCTATTTCACATCCTTCTTTTACTAAACGTCCTATCCACCAGTCATTGTTAAATTTCTAAGAAATAAACAGATGCATGTATTTAAATGACAGAAGTGCTTTTTTTCTTTTGCAAACACCAACAAATCTTCTTATCACATAATACAGTGAATTATACAACTTGCATAGTCATTTGTGTGCAATTTATTTACACAGTAATTTAAACTACAAATCCAGCTTGTAAAATGTATGCAGAGGGCAGTGGCTTGACATTTATAATAGTATTTTAGCATTCGGCTCAATCAAAATTAGGAAGGCTGTGGTTGTGAAGGATATATACCTACAATTCTATATATAGAATTGAAGGATATATATAGGAGAAAGCTTGAAGCTGGATTTACCAAGTGACCCTTGAGTCTAGGCTAGAAGTCCATCTAAGGTGGCACAACCAGGGGATTGTGTACAGGGATTGACAAGGTCAGGCACCAACTGAAATCCCATGGCCATCAGAAGGCCCACCTAAATACAGTAGGTTGCTATCTAAGCCAGTGGTATTCAAACTTTTTAGACCGGGACCCACTTTTTAGAATGGCACTCATGTTGGGACCCACCGGAAGTAATGTCATTAACCTGAAAGTGATGTTGTGGCAGGAAGTGACATCATCAAGCAGGAAGTGCTGTTATTGTAACACAATAAAATGAGACCCCTGAAATGCAAATTGGCATTCTTGGACTGCAGCAATTGTACAACCATGAAACATCCTTGACAGAAAGCAAGATTAGGACAAAATATGATGTAAAAGCACTAAACTAAAAGGAAAATTGTAAAGAAACCCTCACTTCAAACTTTCAAATTCAAATTCAAACTTAACATTTACAAAAGGAACATAACAAGAGTAAGGTCTACAGTTTTCAAGATGGCTGCTCCCAGCTTTCCGTGACCCACCTGACATCAGGTCCCGACCCACAGTTTGAATAACACTGATCTAAGCCATCACTAGTGGTGGCAGTGGTAGCACCCAGTGAAGAATCTGGAAACATTTGCAAACAAATCTTGAAAACAAAGGTAATTGCAAAAAGTGTAGGCTGAAAAATCTTTGTGAAATTTCCAGATCACATTTTTAAAACAGTTGAAGACTGAACTCAAAGGCTAATCAGGTGACTTTTGGTTTACATAGAAGCCATCATACATAGAAAGCCAATCCAATCCTTCCCAGTGCAGCCTCACCCCCCTTTTTTCCCCTACCACCACAATCTTACCTGCCTCAGCAGGCCTTGTAGGCCAGCACTGAAGCACTGCTGGAAGGTGCTTTACAGCTGTTTTATGGCAGCAATGCAATTTTTGCCATTGGTCACAGTCCATAGAATTGGACTCTGTCCTTTTTAAGGCTTTTGCAACCATGTGCAAAAAAATCCAAAAAATATAGCAAGCTGATGCACGATGACATAATGATGGAGCAATATTACACTGATTCTGGTATTTGCACTAACAGTGTAAAACACTTTTTGTTTCACGACATTACTATATGGTCCTTTGTTACTGTTTCAAGAAAGACTCATGTACACACACTACAACATTTGCATTTAAATTATCTTCTTATAAGATACAAGGTGCATTATTCATGTTTCAGGAAAGACTCATGTGTACACAATGCACCATCTGCAGATGAATTATTCCCTCATGACATATTTCATAAGCGTGTTAAGTTTGTTTATTCAGAAGCAGCATAATTTATTCCTTATTTCTTATCAGAACAGGTAAAAGAAAAATATAACTATTTGCTACATATTACAAATGTGGATGTAGCCTGAATTAAGTCTTAGAGCGCAATCCTGGAGTTAGGCTGGCACAGTTAGGCCAGCAAAGTTTGGCCAACACGGTAAAGTATGTTTGGACCACTCTCTAAGTCAGAGAGGCCCGAAAACAGATGTGCACCATCCTCCCAGACTCTGAGGATGGTTCAAACACACATGTGGCCCTTGTGCCAGCCAAACTTTGCTGGCCTAACTCCAGGTTAGGATTGTGCCCCTAGTTCTTGCTACACTTCTATTTATGCTTCACTGTACCACACTATAATATTGTATAATGGATATGGAACGTCTCTTTTTAAATTAGCTTTCTCAGTATAAATCTATTCAATCTAAAAGGGAATCCAAGTGTTTTAATAGCTCAGTCAATTTAATCACTATGTGCTTGTTAGAAGAGCTATAGAAAAGCACACTCATTCACTGTGGAACTAAGTTACAAAGTTTTAATGTGCTGCAAAATAAAGCAACTGGTCATGGTTGCATAAAGCAGAGACACATAAGCACAGAGGAAGACTAATGAGAGATCTAGTCAAAGCGAAGAGACCAAAGCACAAGCACAGAAACTAGGAACCAAGCAGGTAATAGCGCCTCCTAATGGTGGGGATGATCATGCAGATCCACACCCACTGTTATTGGACAGGCTCGACTTGCATACGTTCACTTGTCTAACAATGCTGACATTATTTCTCTCTAAGGTGCCCCCAGCAGCTGCCTGGCTGTCACGGGATGCAGCAGTTTGTCTACCGCTGCACCCATGATAGCTAGGCAGCTCAGGATTGGGCTGTAAATGTGGCTATAGCTGCTACAGTTTCAGTGTAATCTGACTTACCTCTTTAACATGCAGGAAATCTTTCGCTTCAAATGAGATAGCCATGCCTGGAACTGGTACGTCGTCATCGTGGGCTGCACTATAGCTAACATTCGTCCGGACTGCAAATGCAACGGGTTTTGTCTGTAAGCAATAAAGATAAAGAGAGAGGGTCTGTTTAAAAAGAACACAAAAGGCTGTATTTTTGAGACATCAACTGTTTTGATTCATCTTTATGAGCTTGAATTTCTCTCTTTTACCGTATGTCACACAATTTGTGTTTAACTCTGAAGTCTCAGAATCAGTGGTTCCCAGTCTGTGGGCCGGGACCCACTAGTGGGTTGCGAGCCAGTTTCAGGTGGGTTGCAAAACACCTAAGGCAGCCATATTGAAAATATGGAAAGACATGATGCTGGAAAGGGGAAGGGTTTTGCTTGTGTCAAGATTGTCAATAGGCTTTTTTCTTTCTGATTCACTTTGTTGTTGGAAAATGGCTGAGGAATAACTCAACTTATTGCTGCATTCTCAGGAAAGCAGCAGATTTTGGCATCACAATAACGGCATCACTTCTGATGGGTCCTGGAAAGATTGTTCTAAAATGCTTGAGAAAAGTTTTGAAGGGTTTGCTCTAAATTATGCCTATCCCATATTTTATTTACCTGCTTTTCTCACCCCATCCCAAAAATACTTTAGCTGCAGTTCAGATCTTTTATATATTTATTAAAATTTTAGATAAAAAATTAAAAAATGGCTGTGATAGTCAGAATTTTCCAATAAATAAATGTAAAGGGTAGGCTGTTAGGAATGTGTTGACATATTAACATAGCTGTGAGATTAACATAGCTGGTTAAATCTGGGCAAGACAGTGTATGCATTCATAAAGTATATACAGGCCACCTTCCCCATTGAAAGGATCAACAAGGTGGCTCACAGTCCACAGTCCATATAAAACAGTAAAATCCGACATCAACAGCAAAACAACCAATACTGACACACAATTGAAAAATAGTCTAGAAGACCCACCACTTAAGAAAAGGCCAAAACGAACAGTAAAATTATGCCATTTTTAAATTAAACAAGAACTAGACAGACCTTACATGGGTGGGAATGATGAGCACATGGAGCTGTCACTGAACATGACAATAAATAAGCTTATTCATTGCTAAGTAATGATGATAGTTAAATTTGCTTCAACACGTAACAAAGCTTAAGCACAGAACCAACACTGATGTTCCCCCTGCTGGTATTATATTCCAAATCTCCATGAACCAAGAATGATACTACTACTTTTACATAGTAGAATATGAAAACCTCTTTAACACACTTTTTCACTCAACCTTTTGGATCATGTTTCATTTTTCGGTTATTGCCTGGAGTGAAGATCTAAAACTAGTAGGTCAAGGCATTAATAAGGAGTGTGTGCACTACATTTCCCTTTGTGTATTACTCATTTAAAACCTGAGCCCTGTTCTTCAACCAACAAGGCTCTTGGAACATTTTCCAGAAAATCAATCAATGGGGAAAAATATTATGGCGGAGGATTATTATGCCTCTTTGCCTTCTCCAGCTTCCCTTCATAGGGTAGTACAGCTGCTGAGAGAGGAGGAGGTTGAAGGGTACCCAGCTTGTGAAGGTCCTAATGGTGGTAGCTTTTTCCTTTCCTTTTTTTCTCTCTTCCAGAGAGCCCCAGAGGCAGGTGGTATTATCACTCTAGAGGAAGGGCCCAAAGGTCTTTTTCTACCTTGGTGAGGCATGTATTTCCTTCTGAGTAGTACAACAAACATGTATGGACTGAAAAGCTATTAACTGAACTACTGCAGTCAGAAGGATGCAGTTCCAATCCAGTCATTAAGTAGCACATGTTGTGATGTTCTCAGCCCCAAAGATAAGGCAGGATGCAATTTGCAAACGTGAAAACTAACCCTCATTAATGTCCTTGTTAGTTTTTTTCCCCCCTAGATAAACCAGGCCTTCCATGTGCTCTGGTTTGGTCACCAGTGATACTTAAGGGGAAGTGGGCAAACGTATCAACATGCAGAACAAAGCTATTTATATCTATGGTTTCTGACTATTTCTACTTGGATATCTGCAGGAAAGGAAGTGGGAGATCAATCCTAACCTGGAGTTAAGCTGGCACAGTTAGGCCAGCAATGCTTTGCTGGCACAAGAGACACTGTAAAGTATGTTTGGACCACTCTCGGAGTCAGAGGCCAGCACACAAACAAGCGATGTTTTCCCGGACTCAGAGAGTGATCCAAACACACGTTACAGGAGCCCTTGTGCCAGCCAAACTTTGCTGGCCTAACTCTGCCAGCCTAACTCCAGGTTAGGATTGCACTCTCAGATACCCTGTGAAAGAAGTGCGTTATAATGTATCTATTTACAAGAGCTGACAATAATAAAAGTTTCAACCGTATCTATTTTTATGTATCTTTCTTCGACAGAAATTTTGAAATGTACCGCTAAAGTGGTGCAAAACAGGCACAGTGTCCTTTATTAAAATATATGCTTTCAAAACCGTTTCAGTGAGAATGCCTTGGATAGTAAAGAGCAGCAGTCTCTAAACTGAAGATTGCTGCAGCAAAGAAAGATATCCCTGGCACGAACTGCACTTTCCACTCTGTCAGGAGCACTTCTGAGGACTCCAACTACAGCCCCCAGAGGTCTTTGCAGTTAGACGTATCCAGGGTCTGCTGCCCCAGCATGCTTTGCATGTGGCATTCCATGCAGAAGTGGCTGCCGGCGAGGACACCTGGACGCTGCAGTCGGGATCTTTGGAAGTGTCTACGGTTCATGCGAGGGAAGAATCGGGTAAATGATGGATCCAGCCCGCAGGTTGGAGTTTGGCGATCCCTGGTTAAGAAGAAAACGTACCCTCCCCCCCATCCCATCTCTCCAAATTATTTTTGTTGGTGGGTCCCAATGGAGCCGCCAGCGTGCACAGCATGGCTGCAGCCCACTGGTGCTCTGGTAGCGCATGCTTCCATGTACTGTTGGAGTGCTTTTTGTGACGGCCATAAGGCAGGGGCTATTGGTGGAATGTTAGTTTCACCAGCAATATATCAGCCCATAGGATTGGGCTGTTAGTCACATTGAGTTCAATGGGATTTACAGCGAACAGCAGCAGAAGGCTGTTTTCATGCCTTATTGCAGAGTTACATCTGGCTGGCTACTGTAGAAAACAGCATGTTTGACAAGACAGATCTTTGGTTCTGATCCAGCAAAGCTGCTCTTATGTTTTTATCTCTCTGCCTGGTGGCAAGAGCTACGAGAGAATTTTTTCCAGTTGTACAGGAACACTTTCTGCAACTATCTAGGCTAAAAATTCCTATGATAAGGATGACAGAGAACCATAAAGACTGCCAACATAATACGGTGATACCTATCATAAAGTCACTTTCTCTAGCACCGTTTTGCGACAGCACTCTTTGTCCTGGATGAGATTGATATTACTGTAGCCGATGAGAGCAAGTCACTTGGGGTACCACAGGGACAAATCAGCACCAGTTTCTTACCGCAGCATCACTGATAGCACTAATTCATGTGCTTAACATGTTATTGGTGGTAATGTTAAAGCAAAATCTGCCTGTAATGATTTCTATGCACATGACACAGAATAATTTATACAGGCGTGCCCCAGTATCCACTAATTTGACATGCACGGTTTCAGTTATCCACGAATACCATGGATACTGGGACACCTATTAAAGATAGGGGAACATTAAACAACTATCTTTTTACCTTGTTGCAGCAAAATGTTCCCCTATCTTAAAAATGTGACCTCCCAGTATCCAAAGTTTCAGGGATCCAGGGGAAGGTCTGGAATGAAACCCCAGCGGATTCCGGGGCATGCCTGTAATCCAAACTGTAGCTTGCAAACCTTCCCTGCATCGACTCCAAGTGTTATAATGATACTGTGAATGTGCCAACTCAAGAACCAGCTGGAAGCCCATGCCAGCTTGATCAGGCCGAATCCTGACCCTGCACTGGCCAGAACAGGTAAAATTGTGCCAGGTGGCACAGAGGGTGGGTGGCAGAAGGGTGGTTTGGAGGTGAGGCGAGGGTGGAATGGGAGAGGATCAGGCTGGGGGAGGTAGCAGGATTGGTAGCACATTCTAACCCCCCTCCCAGCCATCCTGGCAGAGTCGAGAAGCCCCATAGAGACAGCTGGAGTGTTACACGAGGTAGGGGGAAAATAACTCCCTACCCCTGAAGAGACCTCCAACCCAATCCTATCCTCAGCTGGGTAGAGAACAGGCTTTATGGCCTGTTTATGGGGCAGCGTTAGGACTGTGCTGTTAGTAGTCACCAGTATGCCTTTTCATCCATATAATTACAGGTTCCACATTGCGATTTGCTTTCTGACGTTCCTCTCGCCATTTTGTTACTGTGCAAGCTACCAATGCATAGATCTCAGTAATAAATACAAGACGGCGAGTGAGCGTTTTGAAGATATAAATAATATTCAGATGTTTTTTCTAGAACCCACAAAACATGTCCTTTCAACCTGAGTGTCACAGTTACATATATCTCTTACAAATATATCTCTTGCATCATGCATCACAAAAATGAAAGAAAATAAAAAGATAAGGCTTTATTATTCATAATTCAAGTACGGAACCAAATTACACTACATACTTGAATACTGATTTCTAATCTAAAATCTTTAAGTATCTATCACTAAAAACCTAGCATGATCTTTCTCCCACAATTTCTTTAGTAGTCATTGCTGGGAGGCAGCTGCAGCTCACCACAGGGCAGCGGCGTCATGCAGCCGGAACCCTGGGCAGGAGGAACCGGTGAGCGGCAGCCCGCCCGTTGCGTACCGCTCCGTTACTGCTCCGTTTCGCCGTCTTCCCCGCCCCCGCGAAACCGAGCTGCCGCTCACCCGTTCCTCCTGCCCAGCGTTCCGGCTGCATGACACCGCTGGCAAGGGGGGGTTTTCCCCTTGCCCCAGGGTAAGCCCCAGGCAGCCCTATGCAGTGGTGGGATTCAAATAAATTAACAACCGGTTCTATGACATCATAGCCAGAGCCAAAAAAAACACCGAAGCCAGCCAAGGTAAGCGAGTGGGCGGGGCCCGGCCATTTAACAACCGGTTCTATAGAACCTGGGCGAACCCACTGAATCCCACCACTGGCCCTATGGGGCTGCTCAGATCTGCGCCAGTCAAACAGCAGGTGCAAATCCATGCAGCCAGGAACAGTCCAAATTGGGGCCGGCCAGCCTGGGGATGGGGGGGGGGACAGACAGCACAACAGCTGTGTCTCATCTCCACTTCCCCACAGTTTGAGAAACACTGCTATAGAGGTTGAGTCAGTCAAGCAATATTAAAAGGTAAAGGTTTCCCCATGACTGAATGGTCTAGTTGTGACCGACTGTAGGAGGCGGTGCTCATCTCCATTTCTAAGCAGAAGAGCCGGCGTTTGTCCGAGGGTTTGTCCGAGGGTTTGTCCGTGGTCATGTGGCCAGCATCTATATGCTGTAGCACACGGAACACCATTACCTTCCCATGGAAGTGGTACCTATTTATCTACTCCCATTTTTACGTGCTTTCGAACTGCTAGGTTAGCAGGAGCTGGGACAAGCAACAGGAGCTCACTCCATTGCGCAGTCTTGAACTGTCAACCTTCCAGTCAGCAGCTTAGCGGTTTAACCCATAGTGCCACCAGGTCCACAAGCAATATTATATGTATATAAATTTCAATTGTCCAATTGTACTCGTTTTTACAAGTACAACAGAAAATCTAAACACACACACACACACACACACACACAATCAATCAATCAATCAATCAATCAATCAATCAGGAACCCTAACAGCACAACACACGAGAAAAGGTCACTATTCTAATACTGCTAGCAGTAAGTCATAAGAGTTGATTGATTCATAGGGATTACATTTTAAAATCTATTTATAACCTGCCTCATTTCTCAAGTTCCAAAAAGTAACCACTTGTATTCCACTAATCTTCACAACAATTCTATGACATTAGTCAATTTCATTCCTTTTGCTATCTGCGTCATATCTCACTTACGTTCAGGTGAGAATGCCCTGACACGGCAAGGGAAGGCTTTCAAGATGCATAATCAGCACAGTAAAAATTCTGTACAGATGTAGAAATATTCCGTCTTTCAAGAGAATCTTGATAGTGTTTCATGGGCATCCCAGTCCCATTAAATTCTCCTGCGCTGATGCAGTGGGGGGTTGCACTGTACTCTGCAGAGGGATTTTGCATTCTGGAGGTGTCCTCAAGGAGACATTTGCCCCCTTGTTCCGGGAAAAGCCCCAGCCATAGCAATGGGTCTACTTGGACTTGAGCCTGATAAAGTCAGCTGAGACATGAGTCAGCAGTGTGATACAGCTGCAAGAAGGCTAATGCCATTTTAGCCGGCCTTAATAGAACCATAGCATCCCAATCACAAGAAGTTGTGGTTCCGCTATACTCCACATTGGAGCGACTTCACCTGGAGTACTGTGTTCAATTCTGGGCACCTCAGCTGCAGCCTTATTGGAGCAGGTTCAGAGAAGAGCAACGAAGATGATAAGGGGGCTGGAAAACAAGTCCTGTGAGGAAAGGTTGAGGGAACTTGGTATGTTTAGCTTGGAGAAGAGAAGACTGAGAGGGGATATGATAGCACAATATCTGAAGGGCTATCATAAGGAAGAAGAGACAAATCTGTTCTCATCTGCCTTTGACAGTAGAACTAGGTCCAATGGGTACAAACTGTAAGAGAGGAGATTCCGGCTGGACATCAGGAAGAACAGTTCAGGAAGGTTCGACAGTGGAACAGATTGCCAAAGGAGGTGGTGGATTCTCCCTCACTAGAGACCTTCAAGCAGAGGCTTGACAGGCACCTACAGAGATGCTCTAGGAGGATTTCCTGCTACAGGCAGGGGGTTGGACGAGATGACCTTGTAGGTCCCTTCCAACTCTATGATTCTAAGTCCGAGTGGATCTGTTTCAGCGGATCTCACCCATAAAGGGCGATAGGATTTTACATACACCAATGCCACTGATCCCACACCCTTTCTGGGACACAAGCCACCCCTCCCCTTGCCATCCTTCCTCTGCTGCTTGACTCAAAGCTTATGGGCTCCAGCTCATGCTATGCCCCCACTGGCACCAGTGGGGTGGCACAGGCTTTCCTACTAACACCACTATCTCCACCACGCTACTCCCTCTAACATTTGCAACAGTCTGCACTGACAGAGTACCCAGTCCGCCAGCAGGGAGGTACAATAGAATTGTGCCATCGGTATAATAAATTAACGCATGGATTAAATATACAAAGTTTTGTGTGTGTGTCGTTTTTAGGATAGTAGCCTCCTCTAATACTGAATTAAGGCTGCAGTCTTCATTACTTGAGAGAAGTCTCAGCAGGACTTACCACTGCATAATATAAATACAAATAGGATTTGTCTGTATCAGCTGAATAATTGGAATTTACTTTTGTACAAACATGATTAGAATTTGACTATTAAGTCATTCAACATACCTTACTAAGAATATAAATTTAATTTTGAAACCTTCCGTCTGTCTGGAAAGAGAATCCAATTACAATGGGAAATTCTTCAGTTATCCCAAGTTATCCCTCTGTGGACGTTTATGCAGCATTATCTGTAACCAGTTATCAGAATTTAATACCATGCGCATTCCTATGTGAGCGCATTCCTATTCCCATGTGCATTCCTATTCCCAAACAGGGGTTTATTTTTGTGACTGACCCAAAGCAGCTCCTGTGTCTCAGTACAGCTAATGGATTTAAAATTTAAACATACAATGGTAGCTATTTAAAAATGGTCTAAAAATTGGGCAAAATAGTTTACTGACAACTAAGTGTGCATAGAAATGCAGCTGAAATGGTCAACTAATCTAGGAATGCCTGATGTAATTTAATCATTATGCCTATATAAGATAGACACTCAAAACTAAAAGGAAGCTAGGACCCTGGTTAATTCTGTTCTGAAATATCATCATAATGATGCAAAACAGTTCAGATGTCACTTTAAATCCCAGTTTATTTGTTTTCAAACCCTAGTTAGAATACCTGGACTTGAACACCAGTATCAACTTGGGTTTATTCTAAACCTAGACCAGAAGTTTAAAACTAGCTTGCACATGAAGGGCAGGAGAGAGACTCCAAACTTTGTGAACATGGCCCAGATCCAGAATGCCAACTGGGCAAACAAACTTTTATAGTGGTGATCCTTTTGTATTTGGAGAAAGAAAACAACAGTCCCAGCCCTGCACCTTGAATTGTGTGTTTTCCAATAGTTTTTGTTTGTTTTGCTATTTTAATCAAGAAATTGTGGAAAAAATATCACCAAAAATCCCCACCCCCACTTGTGGCTAACAGAACATCTAATTTGGGATGCTGACTTTCATCCAATGACAATATGCACCTTTTTTGTTCAGAAAACCAATTTCAGTATTCTTATATCAGTTCCACAATAAGCTATTTTTCAAATGTATCAAAATTATCTTGCGTTCTAAGAAATGTTGTTCATTTCAGGCACGTCTTGAAACTTCTGATTTTCAAAAGCAACTTCATCACATTTACCATCAGATTGCTAGTTTGGGGGCCAAATATGAGTCACTAGGTTAAGAATACGTCAGGAATAATGCTTACCAAAGTCTATATTATGATAAATCAGTTTATATTAATATTTAACAGCACTTAGGGTTCAATTCTAATTTTCCAGTGCTGATACAGCCATGCCAATATCATGCACTGTATCCTGTGTTGGGGGAACAGTCTCTAGGAACATTTGTTCCCTCATCTCAGAACTGCATTGTGGCTGCATCACTACTGGAAAGTTGGATAGGATTGGACCCTTAGTCTTTTTTTCAAACATAGGGAGAGTGGACCCTCTAATGATTAAATACAACAACAACAATTTAATGCAATTACTGTTATTCTGAAGTGTTTGGTGAGTGACTAAACCTTTAGTGTCAAAATACGAGTGTTAATCAATAAACTGTCCCAAATATATTGTGCACAGATTTGATAGTCAGGTAGTAAGAGGTCCAATTACATTCAAGTTAAAAGCTTCTAAAATTGTCACTTCATCCCTCTTTTAAAGCACCAGCTCATGATTTACAGTGCTGGAGTGTGATTGCTTGCTAATTTGGTATTCTAAGTATCATTGCGTGCAATTAGCTGGCAACATAAGCGATTCTATCCCAACAGGCTTGAGAGCTTCCACTGCTAACTGAAAGCATCACACAATACAACAGCTTTTTAAAAATATAGTCAATCCTCTTTATATGGAAATTTACAGATAGTGAATTTGCTTATCTGCGAGGGGCAGAATTGTTACATTATCTATGCCTTCCTCATGATCCACTCTGTACAGAACCTTCAGAAAGCTGCACAGACTTTCAGAATGGCACCTATGACCAGTGCAGAACCCTTTAAAATTGTAAGGTAAAGGTTTCCCCATGATCAAATGGTCTAGTCGTGACCAACTGTAGGGGGTGGTGCTCATCTCCGTTTCTAAGCCGAAGAGTCGGCGTTCGTCCGAGGACAAGCTTCCATGGTCATGTGGCCAGCATGACTATATGCTGTAGTGCACGGAACACTGTTACCTTCCCACCAAAGTGGTACCTATTTATCTACTTGCATTTTTATGTGCTTTCAAACTGCTAGGATGGCAGGAGCCAGGATAAGCAACAGGAGCTCACTCTGTTGCGTGGTCTCAGACTACCAACCTTCCGGTCAACAAGCTCAGCTCAGCGCCACCACGTCCCTCTAAAATTGTAGACCCCTCTAAAATGACTGGCAGAAGCACCTGCCAGACATGTTTAAGGGGTCTGTACTGGTTTATGAAGGTCAGTACATTCTGAAAGTCTCTTCCATCCTCTGGAAGGTGACTGCAGCATGCAGAGATCCTTTGGTACTTCCAGCTGCATTTTGCTGGCTTCTTGAGGGTCTCTGCTGGATACTTCTGATGGCAGATAAGGTACCCCTTGCACCTAACCCCAATGATCCCATAGGATCAATGGTTCATTATCTGCAAATTTGCTGTCCACGAGACTTTCCAGGACCCTAACCCATATTGGTTCTCAAATGTTTTAGCATCAAGACACACGTTTTAGAATGAAAATCTGTCTGGGACCCACCAGAAGTGATGTCATGGCTGGAAGTGCCATCATTGTGTCGCCAGAGCCTGCTGCTTTCCTGAGAATGCAGCAATAAGTTGGGTTATTTCTCAATCATTTTCCAATAGCAAAGTGAATCAGAAAGGAAAAAAGCCTACTTTTTTCATAAGCAAAAGAACCACACAGCCCCCCCCCCTTTCCAGCATCTCATCTTCCCATACTTTCAATGAAGCTGCTCTAGGTGCTTCGCAACCCACCTGAACTTGGCTCACAACCCACTGGTGGGTCCCGACCCATAGTTTGAGAACCACTGCCCTAGCAGATAACAAGGTATGACTGTATTCCTTTCTATATCTTTCCAATACTGAAAGATATCCCTAAGAGTCAAAAACAGCCAATACTTCACAGACCAAATTAAAGCTGATACATATTGCAGCTACAACTACATACAACATTGTTTGTTAAAGAGTGGTTATCAGTGACTGTGCTATACTGAAACTAGGCAACAGGTTGTGTGCTTGGAAGATAGCAAACACAGATATATTCCCCCCTCAGCACAGTTTCTCATTTTTATGCCAGGCAAAACAATGGCCCGTTTTTATTTCGTGATTTGCACTCTTTTCAACTAATTTACAGAGCAAATGTGCATCAGCACAGGGACAAAATAGGAAATAGATCTAAGGAGGCAGTACATAAAGAAGTGTCCATCTTTATTGCTAGCTCTAAAAATGAGATACAGAAGCAGATGTTTGTTGTTTTGTTTTTTTAAATGTTCTTGTTCCAACTTCAAAATTAGCCAGGCACAAATCCAGGACTGCATAATAGTATCACACATGTATTCTTCAGAAAAAGTTTATACATTTCCAGACAATATTTCTGATTGAAGTCAACAAATCGGTGCAAGGTGCATTGCAAACTGTGCTTGCCCATTATCTCTCTTGGTCCACCATATACCTGGCCACTGCTCCTGCTATGCCTTTGAAAAGCATGGGAGATCCTTTTCTCGAGCACTCTCCAGCCCTCCCCTGAGCACTTCACAAGTAAACAAGCCTCTTATCTAACTTATCCTTTGCCACGGCTTGTTCTGAACTGGCCAGGCATGGCAGGAGAATGAGGAAGCAGAGATGTAGCCTTGCTAGTTTAGAACCAGAAGAAGTGGACAGTGAACAACGCAGGGGTGGGATAAGGCCGAGGAAGGTGTGTCAAGATCTGAGATGATTCCGGAAATCAGCTGTGGTGTTTCTTTTGCTCTGGAAAACTGCAGGGCCTGAGTAAGGTGATTGAATGCACCTGTATCTGAGTGATGTACTGCAGTTTGGCACACCTAGCCATGACTCAGCACTGTGCTGATTGCCTGGAAGGTAGGATAAAAGGCAGTGAGCAGAAGCCTTCTATATGGGTTGAGAGAGGAAGGGCGAAGCGCTGCCAGACTGATTAGCCATCTTTGAACCATCTGTTGCTGTATGTATCCTAACGGGCTGTAATTCTGACCTTGGACTGTTATCGGGACTGCTCTAATTGGTGTTTCCTTGCAACTAAAATATATGCCTCTGAAGAAGGAAAACAGTGCTTGGATGTGCCTCATTTCCTTGACGGGTTCACTGGCCGGTTGCACGGCTGAGGGGGCTGCTTCACGTGTCTCTGACTTGGCCTTGCAGTCAGTGGCTGCGTTCACAAGCTGTAAGAGGGCTGGGGTGGACAGATCAAGTCCCAGAAAGGGGCGGGAACAGAGGCAATGGTGCACACTGAATCGTATCCACAACACATGGCAACTCAGACTGGCACTGGCTATTTAGCAGGAACACATTCAAGCTGCTCCACCCAGCAGGCTTGGGCTTGACCTTGAGGATAGCTCCACCTTGCTCAATTCAAGCTTAGGATGCTGCACGGCTGTGCTGCCCCTGATGAATCAGCACAGTTTAGGATTGGGTTGCCCAATGTCTTTTACACGTGTGAAAATGCGAAATGGTATTAAGCACATTTAGCGGCAAATTTACAAAATAGAAGTTATCATCATGTACCCACAAAAAGAACTGAACCCATTTTCAAAAGAAAATCTGCACTATCCTGTTGTTGTTCAGTCGCTAAGTCGTGTCCGACTCTTCGCGACCCCATGGACCCCAGCACGCCAGGCCTCCCTGTCCTCCACTAGCTTCCGGAGTTCGCCCAATTTCATGTTCATCGCTTCGGTGACACTATCTAACCATCTCATCCTCTGCCACCCTCTTCTCCTTTTGCCTTCCATCTTTCCCAGCATGAGGGTCTTTTCTAAAGAGTCCTCTCTTCTCATGAGGTGGCCAAAGTACTTGAGCTTCAGCTTCAGGATTTGTCCTTCCAGGGAGCAATCAGGCTTGACTTCCTGGAGGATTGACCGATTGGATCTCCTTGCAGTCCAGGGGACTCTCAAGAGTCTTCTCCATCACCATAATTCTAAAGCATCTATTCTGCGGCGCTCTGCCTTTCTTATGGTCCAGCTCTCACAGCCATACATTGCTACTGGGAAAACCATAGCTTTGACTATGTGAACCTTTGTTGGCAGGGTGATGTCTCGGCTGCACTATCCTACAACTGGAAAAAAATTTAAAAAAAAAATCTACAAAATGAGAAAAACAAAAAATGTTTCAGTTTTCAAAATCTACTTTGGATGCTGTATTTTTCCATTCTTGGCACCTATCGCAATAAAATCAAATTGTACAAAATGTACTATGAAAGGATGCCGTCTTATGACAGCATCCTTTCAGAGTACATTTTTTCCCTGTTTAGGACATAAACATCCTATTTATGTACATAAACATCCCGTTTAGGACTCCTCTTTCAATATGATTACTGGATAGTACTATTGCAATATAGTATATCATAAATAAATCCAGAAAATAAATTTTAGGGCATGTTTTTGGGAAATCCACTGATGCCGCTTTATGTGACACCATATGCCAAATATATTACTGTGATAATCTATCTACTGTACTTGACTTACTTCATAAATACCAGCGACCTCCAAACTGCAGTGTTTGTCCCTGTGCGGACTGAAAAATGGTGGTTTAGATTAGCCTTCCCATGTAAGCCGCGTTGGGCATTTGAAAGCATGGGAAAGCTTAGGCATGGGAAAGGTGGGGTATAAATTCTTCAAATAAATGCATACCTGCAAAACAGCTACTCTACAACTGATGAAGTGGTCTGACTGACATAAGGCAGTTGTGCAAGTTCTGCTGTCACTTCAAATTAAAAATAGGTTTTTATAATGATTAACAGTAGGTCTCAGCAGAGTGTACAATGCAGGAAAACTGTTCAACATCTATGCCAGGACTCTTCCACTGAGTTATGATCTTTCCTTGCAGGTCTGTCTTGCTACGCTGATGCTCTGTCAGAACACACACACACACACACACACACACACACACACACACACACAAAATGTAGGACCAGGACAAAATGCCCACCAGTGGACCCCCTTGTAAGATTTGTTGGCCCTCTGGCAGCAGAGGCATTCCTCTCTGCTGATGTACCAAATAAAGGGCAGCTGCTGTGGCAGACACTCAGAGCAATTATGAGAACCCCAGAGCAACATTACTTCAAGGGAATTGCAGGAGAGAAAGTCATACCTCTCTTGTGATTGGTCCCCTGCAACTGGCATTCATAGGAACAATGCCAGTGCAATGCAGGACATAGCCATCACAACTAGTAGCCATTGATATATCAAGCCTCCATGACTTTGTCTAATCCCCTTTCAAACCTATTCAAGCTAGTAGCCAACACCACATCTTGTGGCAATGAATCCCACAGACTCCTTCCTGCTCGTCTTCCTTCTGTCCAGTGCCAAGTTACTTATGCTGTAGCTAAGCACCGCATATTCACTGTTTCAGGCAATGTAGCTTTCAACGCCACGTATTACACTTACGTGAACGTATATGTAGGCACCACTGTGCCTGAACACTAACGTCTTGTACAATAACTTAGATTCCAAGTTCATTCAGAATCTACACTCTAAAATATGCAAACACCAGTGGAAAGCAGGTCTCTCCGACTTTCAACCTTTACACAGAAGGAAGGGGTTTTATTGGCACATGCAATATGTCATGAAGGAAATGAGAACAGTGTAAGTGCCCTTTTACGCAACCACGAAAGGCACAGGAACCATTCATACTCGTTTGCATCTCGTCACCCTAGTTCTATTTAAAAAGCTAGCAAACAACTGCTTAGGTTACCTATTACCTTTTCATATGCATTTACCTATTTAATACATCCGATTCTGCGCCACATGCGATGCTGGATGAACTACAGTAGCACGCTCTGTTCTATTCCATGCCTGGCCCAATCCAATCTTCCAGCACTGATGCAGCCACAAGGTAAGGAAATAAATGTTCCCTCACATTGAGGAGGCCTCTGTGACGGCCTCTCCACTGAAGTATGCTGCACACCTCTGTTGACATGGCTATATTAGTGCTAGAAAGCTGGACATTACATTATCGACATAGCACCATCAATGTACATGATGCTTTACATCAGAAGCAAAGACCGGTCCTTGTCCGGAGGGGCTCGTATGACTCTACACCAGTCAGTGGAACATCCTTCAAAATATGCTTGCAGGCAATATAGCTAATGCAACTTCAGCAGGAATAATAAACGAGACATGAAAACCCTTAGCCCCAGAGCACTGTGTGATGCTATACTGTGAATGTAGGTCTAATGTCAACTGCATTTTTTCCCTCTGGTTTATTTCATGAGAAAGGGAGGGTGATGCAAGGCAGAATTTGTGATTTTCACTCAGTTAGAAAAAAGTGTGTTAAAAGCAGAAGAAATGCTCCTGGCGGCTACTCTAAAGCGCAACCCTTATGTGTCCCACCACACTGAGCGCACAGGGCCACCAAATCTAATGTAGTGCTATGGTGGGGAGGCCGATCGAGGGAGGTGAGAGGAGTAAGGCCCATCTGCGTGTGCCATCTGCGATACAGCTTCCTATGGGACTCCTCTGATACATGCCAGCTCTATTTGAAGCTGCTGGGGCATGCCTGGCTCAGGAAGCAGGTTTGGGATCCAGCAGCTGCCAACTCAGCCTCCTTCCGTACTGCTCCGTTCTTCACCCATTTTCTGCCTCTCTGCTGGCAGGGTTGTGCTGACAGCCATTCTTTGCCCCACTGACAGTGGCGCATGGCTTTCCGGCCACTGCACTGGTGTTCGTGCAGCTGCCACTGGCAGAGGGGCTTCTGCAACCGCAGGGCTGCATTTGCATTGGCATACTTGGCAGTAGGCTGCTGTTTCCCCGGGTTGGAATTGGATCGGCAATCTTGCGAAGTAGCTCTGATACTTCGGGATCCAATCTTGAGCACACTCATAAGAAAGCCCCACTGAGGGTTTTTCTTATTCATTCAGGACGCAATCCTAACCTGGAGTTAGGCCGGCACAGTTAGGCCAGCGAAGTTTGGCTGGCATAAGGGACACCGTAAAGTACGTTTGGACCACTCTCAGACTCAGAGAGGCCATCACACATGTGCGCCAACTCCAAGAGTGGCCCGAACACGCTTTACGGTGGCCCTTGTGCCAGCCAAACTTTGCTGGCCTAACGATGCTGACCTATCTAGAATGACCATTCTAGGGATTTCTAGTCTGCCTTATGGCCTCTGCAAAAAGGCTCGTATCAAATTAAAAATATGCAACTATCATTAAAAAAAAAAACGTGAACACACCCACTACAAAAACTGACTAAGCATGCTGGGCACTGTTGCTTGCTAGTCCTTCCTCACTTCTAATGTACATTCCAAAGCTCAGTTCCAACAAATATATCAACTATATAAATAATACTTGGATTTATATACCACCTTTCTTAGGTCACCAGATTTCTCTAATGACTATAACTCAAGGCGGTTTACATAGGCAGACTCCATTCAGAAACCCGAAGGTTTTTACAATTTTTACAGAAACGTTCTATCTTGCAAGAACTACACTCATACAGATGGATCTTTCTGAATTTAGTCCTTCTTTCTGGCCACCCATTTGTCGTCTTGCTGGCTGATAAGTGGCTTCCCTGTTCCCACCAGAGAAGCAGCTGACTTCGGCACAACTCCTCCTCTCACAAGGCAGCCGAAGACAGCTTAGCTGTTAGTCGCAATTTACAAGGTCTGCCGCTCACAGAGACTTCCGGTAGTCCTGAGCTGGCGACCTTCAGATCTTCAGCTCTTATCTTCAGGCAAACGGAGGCATTAACCCTCTCGACTAAATCTTCTTATCCTTCCTGTAAGATTATTTGAAGGCTTAGCACTTGAATACAGAATTTTTTTTCCATCTGGTAGAGAGCCACCATTGCCTCTCCATCCCCAACTGACCTTCCACAGCTTCCATCTACTGCTTGTTTTCCATCAGGCCCCAATCCCCTACCACATTTTGTCTCCTGTTACTCCAGAATCCCTTCCTCAGTGTGCCAACTGCGCATTCTATCCCTCACCCATTCTGAGATTTCAGAGGCTCCGACTTGGATGCCATACAGATCACATTTTTGCTACCACTTCATTCTCCTCTTGAGCATCGTTGATCTTGCCATGTTGTACTAGAGAAGCCAGATGTTAGGAATCATTCCTTTGGATTGCCCATCAATAAGAGACAGCATGTCCTAAACTGACAGGTACTTTTTGTCTGTAGACAAGATTTCCTGGTGGTTTGACACCATGTCTTTCTCTCACTGAGTAACAGTGACAGCTGCTCACAGTTACTTTAATAAGAAAAAAAAATCCATGATTTTATTGCTGCAGTAGCCACTTTCCCCACCCTCACGCACCAATCGCAGAAACAAAGAAAGAAATAGATGCTTTTTGAAGTGAGGTCTTCTTGTTTTGGGGAAAAAGTTTATTTTCTTTAGATTATTTTAGATTTTTAAAAGTTTGCTTGAAAACATCCTTTATGTTAGGAGGCAAGATCATTGTCCATGTAATGCAGGTGTGAACAGGGGAGAGATTCCTTTGCATAAAAATATAGTACTTTATATTGCAACCATTGTAGATCCAGTTACATTTTCATTTCCACTACCGTGTCAATGCCCTCATTTCACCCCAACCTAAGTCAGTGCTCCATTGATTGCAATTGATTTCTGCTCCATACATACCAACGAATTATGTTCTTATAACTACAACAAGGTACAATGGGGATCCCATCTAAAACAGAAAACCATAGGAAGTGTGTTGATTTAGACCAGGGATGTCAAACATAAGGCCCGGGGAAGCTCTTTATCTGGCCCTCAGGCTCTCCCAGCATCACCAGGAGCTGCTCTCAGCTGCTATCACGGCTGAAAGGGCAGTCCACATAATAATTGGGCTCTCCCATAACTTGAAAATATGATCAAGATTTGCGTATTTTCTATTTTCAGTTACGAGCTCCTAAATAAGAAAAAGTGCTTATCTCTAGTCGTTTCCTGCTTAATGACATCACTTCCTGCTTAATGACATCACTTCTGGCTCTCAGGAGGCATCATAAATGCTATTCGGCCCGCCATATGAAACTGGTTTGACACCACTGACCTGGACCTTTTTATCTTTATTGTCCTGCCATGTTGGCTCCACATGACGCACACCTGGAATTAACTGGCATTCACCCTGGCTCCTGTTGCCTAGCACACACCTTCAAATTAAACAGGAAGAGGCCTTGGGCTACCTGGTCCTTAGTTGTGGTTTGCTTAATGTAACCCTCTGCTTCACGGTCCCTTTCCATCCCCTCAGCTCTTTCCTGCCCTCAGGGTTCCCAGCTCTAACTCTCCTTCATACATTTACAACCGCCAAGTCCAATCCTAGGCTCTATAGCGCTGGTGGTACTTGTGTGTTGTGAATGTGCCATAAAGCAGGTATGTAAAGGAGGACATGCCAGTGCTGAGCCACTGCCAGTTGGCTCCAAGACAACATCGGCAAGAAGCACCACTGGTAAGTTTGGACACCGATCAGCGGTGAGGCCGGAAGGCAGGGAGGGGGCAGAGCTGGGCAGGGGAAAGAGGGGGCAGATCGGGGGCGGAGACTGTGGCAGCCTCTGCGGCGTATCCTCCCACATAGGACAGGCAGCCTGACACGGGCCTCCTTGACTTCTCTTCAGGGGGTCAGACATATTTCAAGCAATTCACACTCTTCACTGTCTTTTTAAAAATTGCTTAACAGCAACACACTAGCAATAATTCCCAAGCCACATTTTGGCCAACCCCAAATATGCATGCACACACGCATAGAAATCAACTGTTTATACTTTTAATGAAATGTTTTAAGTGTTTTCAAAGACTACAAAAAGCATGAAAATGCATTCACAAATAGATCGCTCTCACATTTAAGATAATCAGGGCGCAATACTAACCTGGAGTTAGGGCGACCCAGTTAGGCCAGCAGAATTTGGCTGGCACAAGGGATACCAGAGTCAGAGAGGCCAGAACACAAGGCGTGCAACATCCTCCCTAACTCCAAGGGCGGTCCAAATGTGCTTTACGGTGGCTTTGTGCCAGCCAAATTTTGCTGGCCTAACTGCTTCAGCCTAACTCCAGGTTAGGATTGCGCTCTCCACTGTAAGTAAAGAGAACTTTGAAGAGTATATATAAATGTATACTAATAATCTATTTTGTGCATATGGAGTGGGAGTATACAAGTTGCACCAACGTGAAGTAACACCATTTTGACAGACCTGTATAATTATGGGTAGAAGCGGTTTTTTGTATTACATTTATTGTACTTATACAGATTAAACAGTGGCAGTGGATTAAACTGAAGTTAGTGGCCAATCAACCTAATATTTCAATGAATTGTTTGTTATATGGATTATAAGAATAATAACCTTTTTGCTTCTCCTGCTGTGAAACTAATTATCAAGATATGCATGATCTAGGTTTAAAAACCCTGAAATTTAATTAGGACAAGTAAACCTTCCACCTGCAACTGAGCAGAACCCACAATGAAGCAGGCACGTAATAAAAATTCTTACGTTTTTTAAAGGGTACCTTAATTGACACTTGCCATTGTGAATGCATTTAGCACCAGTCTTGTCAATTAAGGATATACTTTCTTCCATTATGTAGGAATGTATACATTCTACATGACATAAATAGTATCCAGCTATGATAAAAACTCTGGCAAAACTAGGGCTGGTGCTTATTAAATCAAAACTCTGGGAACAAGAATTTAATACCCTCCTTCCTAACTTAAACCCGACCTGTTCCCCTCTCTTCTTTGGTCTCTCTCCTTCGTTGGGTCGACCCTTGAATTATTTTGTTAAGTTAACCAATTTTAATGCAAGAAGGACCTTCATGTTAGCAAGGTTGAACATATTCCCGTCTGCTGTTCACTTTGGTAGGTTCCTCAATATTCCCCGCCATAATAGACTGTGCTACTTTTGTGTATCTGAGCCAGATACTTTAGATCTGGGGTCAGCAACCTATGATTTTGGAGCCGCATGTGGCTCTTTTAGCCGTCTGCTGCGGCTCCGGAGTCCAGGTGAAAGTAGCAAAGGAGGCGCCCAGCATTGGCTGCGACCGTGGGCTTGCTCTCCCTCCCGGTAGGCTGCACTGTGCTCAGGGCTGCAGGTTGGGAATCGCCCCCTTTTCTCCCCTTCCTTCTGAGCCCCCCGAGCCGGGAGCTGCTACCGAGAGCGCCTCTCCGCTCGGCACCAGTCCCGCGCTGCACACTGCTCTGGGAAGCAGGGAGAGCATGCTGGCGGCAGCGGCGACTGGGCTCCCGCTCGGTCCGTGGATAGCCTTGTGCAGAAGGCAACCCGCAAAGCTCCAGAGCTGATCCGCCGGCTGGAAGGGTGCGTGGCTTTTTGTGTTGAATGTTCCATGTGTTTGCATTGCAGAGCTGGGATGAAGCATGGCGGGGGGTGGCGGCGTGCAGCAGAGAGCTGGTGGGGAAAACTTTCTGGCTCGCTCTCGGTTGGGTTGTAAAGTTGCCCCTGGTTTTGCACGCGTTGGGGAAGCTCCCGCTTACAAGCACGGAAAGCGCCGGGTCTCGCAGTTGTGTATGTGTGTCCCCTGCCCGTTTTCCAGGATCTTTTGCCCGGTCCCTCTTTCTGCAACGTGGAGGGATTGTTTGCATCGATGGCATGCAAGTTGCAAAAGTTCCTGTGCACGAGCCTGGAATCCCCCTTTTGCAAACCTAAAAATAAAAAATCCTCCACCGTTTTGAAAAAAACAACAACACACCCCATAGTGGCAGCAGTGGCACGGGCAGCTGCTCGGCTCGGCTCTGGGGTCTGCCCTGCCCGCCCATCCTGCTGCTGCTTGTCGCATGTGCTCTTTGCAAGCGGGCAATCCGCCACATTGCCCTGCAAGGTGCAGCGTGGTGGCTGGTTTTTGTTCTGCCGTTCGTTTTTTTACGCGCGATTGGAAGGCTGTGGAGGATTGGCAGCAGGGTTGGGGGTGGGAGAGAGAGAAAGCTGGAGACAGCGAATGACGAATGTTGAGACCCGATTTTCAGCCGCGATCGCTCATAAGAACATAAGAAGAGCCCCGCTGGATCAGGCCAAAGGCCCATGTAGTCCAGCTTCCTGTATCTCACAGCGGCCCACAGGTGCCCCAGGGAGGCATGAGACAACAAAATGCTTGCATCCTGTTGCTACTCCCTATAGTTTTTTTATACATAGCATAAAGGTAAAGAAAACTATATATGCAGTATTATCTTCATTTTAGATGTCAAAAGGGTTTTGTGGCTCCCGAGATTTTCTTTTCTCCAGAAAACGGGTCCAAATGGCTCTTGGAGTGTTTAAGGTTGCCTACCCCTGCTTTAGATCATATTTTACTTCATTGTCCTGCCCATACAAGTTTAAGAACCAAATTTCTTGAACGCTTTCTCTCTTCCCTCTTTGCTGCCTTTACTGATCCTCTTGTTTTACTTCTTAGTGATTATTCGACGGACATTACTTATTTGGTGGCGGAATTTTTATTAGCAGTATCCAAATCTAAACCCAAAGCTTAAACCATCTCACTTACCCCATAGCCGAAACTTTTTTTTTTTTTTGTAAGTGTAATGCCAATAAAGGTTTCTAAACCTAAACTAGGGCTGGTGCACTGGTGAGGTATGGTGAGAGGGCACCTCAAGTGGTAGTTTAGCAGGGCTGAGGAACTCATCCTGTGCAGGCTGGCTGCCTCTGCTACGGTGTCCCCTCTTATTTGGCAGTGATGATGACCCCACTACTGCTCCTCCTCCTCTTCCTGCATTTTCACCATGCAAAGGGAAAGAAGGTGACAATGAGTAGAGTGATGGATCGAGTGGAGACACTCTAGTCCACCATTTTACTTTCCTCGGCACTTCCTTTGCCCCTGCACAGTGGCATTCCTACAGGTGGGGCAAAGAGCTAAATTTTGCAGGAGCCTGAGCGCCTGTGGAATGTGGCCTCTCCCACTCGCCACCAGAGCCATTCACTCAGTGGTGTCATTCAAATGATTTAGGAACAGGAACTCACTTTTGATTGGCACTTGTCAGGAACCCGGAACCAGCCACGGAGCCCATTAGGATCCATTCCCCCTGAATGACATCACTGCCTTCGCCCCCCTAGGAATCCGGAGTCACTCCCTTTAACCCTCTGAGTGCCGGCCAACCAAGAAGAAAAGCTCTTTGCAGAGGAATTGGGAGGGGGGAGGGGGGAGAGTGAAGTGGGCAGATTCAGCCCTAATTTTAACTAGTGGAACTGAGTTCTCCCGCGTTCCCCCTGCATGACATCACTGCATTCACTGCTCGGAGAGTTACCTCAGATGCTTCCTCTCTGAGCCACGACTGGCTCTGAGCCAGGAATGGTTCTGGAGGCAAGGGGGAGGGGCCATGTTACACAGGCGCTCAGACTCCTGCAACTCTTAGTTTTGTCCCCACCACTGCCTCTACCTCTTGGAAAGCAGAACTGAGATGACAAGAGGGAATGTTCATGACAACTGGCAGGTAAAATGAAAAGAGGAGCTGGGGGGCAGGAAACCATATACAAACTGGGAAGACTAGTGCACTCTGCCAGGTATGTGCGGGGAAAGCTGGGGTGGTTTGGGGTACACCAATCAGAGCAGGAAGTGGTGATATATGCCACTAGGAGGGAAGGTGTGGCAACTCACTTAAACTGTGGTAGCTCATGTTTGGGGGATGGGGGCTTGGAAACTACAAACAATGAGTGGACACGACCCTTCAGTTCACTGAGACTGAAAAGACGAGAAAGTAATATTAATTGCTTTTAAATGCTTTTTAAGCATTTTAATCATAGCTTTCCATTTACGTTATCTGTACCTCATCCATTTACTCTCAGTGTGATGCTAAGATTAAGTAATAATCCCAAACATGTGAAATATTTGGGATTCAGAACGCCATTATCTTCATTCAATTGAGCTTGTGGTTTGTCTGGGAGAACAGGTGTGACACAGTGGCTAAGGGTGCAATCCTATACACTTTCCTGCGAGTAAAACCCATTGCACACAATGGCTCTTAAGTTCTGAGTAGATACGCCTCAAATTGTGTTGTAAGAGACTGCCAATGGGGCATGTGCAGCATCCTGCAGTTGAGGGGCAGTCATGGAGGCCTCCTCAAGGTAAGGGAATGATTGTTCCCTTAAAGCTGCATTGCTTTTACCCAGGTGCTGTCAAGTTGTTTACAAACAAATATGAAATAGTAAATGGCAACAGGACCAACAATTTAGGGAACAATCAAATGATAAGCTGAACGTATCGTGTTCTTTTGTAACTGTGGAAGAACTGTAACTAACTGCAATGTCCTTTGGTCCTTGCTGCAAATTGTATTGTTGTCTCTCTATGCCTGCTTGAACGAGGCTTTAAAAATTGAAGGAATGAAAACACACACACACACACACACACACACACACACACAACCAAGTGTGCCAGTTCAATACCTCTTTTTTTGTCCAACAAAAATATTAATGCATTTTCTGGTGTTCCATTATTATAAATGCACAACTGACTCAAAATATTAGCTTCATGTAGTACCAAAACACAATTGTTGTAGCAGCTTGGCACTGCCAATGCCCTCCCACTTCCACTGTTGACAAGTTGTCTCGCAGTTAGAGACAGTGTCAGATCTGGAGATTATTCCCCAACCAGCTGAACTGAGAACACAGTTTTGATGCATGGAAATACAGTTTTAAAAAGTCAAGGTCTGCTGGCAGTATCTCTTTAAACTCCTACAGCAGCTTTGCTAGAGGTCATGAATATTACATAAGGGCTGCCCATGCATTCAAGCCAGCACCGCTAAGCCAAATTCCCATAGCAACACTCACATAGATTTACTCATCAGTAAGAGATGCATCAGCTTAGCAGTAAATGCTCATATGCTATTCATCTATTTTTCCTGTAAGTTCTTTCTATCTGAACTTTTTCCATCCAAGTTTAATTTTACTTATGGCCTCAGTAAAATAGTACTCTTTCCTAGGGCATTTGACTTGCATAATGCAAAAGCAACCTTCACCAGAGAAGGGAAATATATGCATATTTATCAATTTCTGACAACCGAAGATCCTTAGTTAACTCAATGACAGGAAGACAAGCAAGTTACTGACCTTAGATATACCACTGTGCAAAGATTTTTTGTAACATTCTACCTCCAATGGTTAGAATTAAAAAAAATTATTGGAGCAGGTGACAACAAAACAGTATTCCTTTAGCAAAAATAAAATAAAAAATTGGGATTCTAACAAGAGAACTCAGGCACTCTACACAGATCACTGGAAAAGTTACACTTCTCAAATACTAATGGCTTAATCCACCAGACTAAGGATTATAGACTCTGTCTATTGTGCCTATGAACTAAAATTATCAGAAGGAATCCCATTGTTTAATAATAATACCCAGCATGGGCAAATCTAATTTCAGAAATATAGTACAGGTTGAATATCCCTTATCTGGACTGCTTGGGATGGAAAGTTGTCTAGATTTTGGATTTGTCTGTATTTTGGAATAATTGCATAAATATAATGAGAAATGCTTCCTTTTGCTCTTTTCACTGTCACCCATTAGGGTGTCTGCTGGCCTCTTTGGCATTTTTCAACAATTGCTCACAGCACAAGTAGATAATACAGTAGAACTTACAGCCTGTTCATGGGAATGAGCACAAGACCTTCTAGTGTTCGCACTGCAGAAAGTTTGTTAAAAAGTCATGGACAAAAATGTCTCAATTTTGGAACAGTATGGATTTCAGATGTCCAGATAAGGGATAATCTACCTGTACTCCACAAAAGGGAATCTGGCAATCTTGTCAAAGACTGAGCCACCTCTTCATAATCAAGTAAACTTCAACCATTATTTGAACCAATATATCCACAGGTCTCCCAGCAACTTCCATCAATACATTACCACTGAAAGTATACAACTGATAGAAGGAAAAGGCAAGGGTAGACAAACTGTATACAAACACATGCTGAAGTTGTTCAGAAAAAAAGATACAAAGCCTACTTATTAAGGAAAATCTCAAATGTGGATGACATGAAAATCCAAAGTAGATTTACTCAAAAACAGTCCCTAAAACCTCAATAAACATATTCCCTAGTATATGCACTGGACTAGTCCTCGAATATGGACTGCAGCCCAAATTACTTTTTACAATGTCCCATTAGGTAATTTCATACAGATGCTGCTGCTTTGAATACATAATTCTATTAGTCCCCAGAATAGTGGCATGCCATTCTACAGTTTCCAAAATTAGGCAGAAGATACATTTTAAAATAAATACATTCACAGAAGGTTGGGGCTCAATGCTATACATACTTATATGGAGTTGTCCTACTGTACTTTTGACTATGTTTGCCCAGAGCTACAAGACAAACTGTGTTCTATTTCTATATAAGCCACATTGACCACAGGAAAAGGAGACTTATAGGTGATTAAGAAGAGAAGGAACGATCAGAAGGATAGAAAGAAATATTGTACAGAATACTAGGGTGAGAAAAGAAAAACTGACAGGTAGCAAGGGGACTAGAGAATATAGACACGAAGTACTAAATTCTAAATGAAATAGTAAGTCAGACAATTATGACCACTGCAATTATGGAAATCCACTACTATATACTCTATAGAGTAAAAAGGAATGAACTTAGAACAGCATTAGGACAGGTGCGACAACAGTTTTTTTGATCTTCTTATATCAAGAATGTTACAGGATGCATTTTGCCACCGCAGTTATATTCACAATTCTATACCACCAACTAGAAATGCCAAAATTCATACTACGTGGGGGGGGGGAAACAATGTTTAGCTCATGGAGATGCTGGACTATATCAATATTTTATGCACAATGACATTCCTCTTGGTGTTGTTTTAAGTGCAATATCCAAATAATTCTGAAGGAAAGTCCCTAAGAGAACTTAAGTTACATTCTCCAAGCTAGTTTGGTCTATGAAAGTAGCACCAAAGTCAAAATACACTAAAGTCGTTCACCTTTTCCATACATGGGAAAAATGCAAAAGATCACTCAGGAGGTGGATTATTACAAATATTTCCACAAATCTTCGCGCCTTACCTTTGCCTTTTCCAACTGCGTTTGGGCCTGCCGTTCTGCTTCTCTCCGTACTGCTTCTCTGTCTTCCTCAAGAGATACATCTGAATCAGATGGACGGCTGGTGTAGGAGTCTGCCGAACCCTAGATAAAAGGAAGAGGTGATTTTAAAAGTTACAATTAAAAACAACAACACTATTCACAGTGTAGCCTCAGAATTATCTTTGCTATAGGAATAAAAGCCTGCAGTTCTCAGGGGAATAAATGGGAAAAACAACAAGCACAAAAATTGTTTTGATCCTGAGGCCGTTCCAAATAAACAGCATTCTTTTTCAAGCTCTACACTTGCAGTTTTCCATCATTCTAATCAGCACATGCCCTTTACTGTACAGAGCTAGTTTCTGTGGAGTAATATCAATGGTGCAGTGCAGGGCTGAAGGACATGCAGCAATTTCAAGGATAGCTTTAGATAAGCAAAGACATCAATAAAGCACTGAAGTCTCACTAAAGATCAAATTCAGATCAGAAAGGCAAAGTTGGTAAGAACATCCTTTACCCTGGAAAATGGCTACAGCTTCTGCTTTAAGCTGTGAATTCCATCTTAACTGCACAGCACCTCTTCACCTGACTCTCCCCTTCCCCACCAGGAAAAAAAAAACATGGCTCAAATCTATCTCAGCCCTTCAGCAAAACACGCCAGAAATGACCAGAAAGCAATTTGACAGGGATGAAATGCGACTGAACTGAAACACGTATCCAACCACCGGTCACTACGCCAGAATAACTATGTAAATAACAGGCATCTCTGATTTTCTTCCCTCTCCTTGCAATCAAAAGAATGAAAACCTGCCAATTCAAACAGAACGAAAGCACACAGTCTTTCCCCCCACCCCACCAGCAAAGCAAAATATGCCAGCAAATGGAAATTCAGAGCTTACACAGATATCAGAATTCTTCAGCCTTCCTCCTTTGGCTCTTTTCAGAAGCCTAATCCAGGTGGCCTTCATTAGCCAGACAGCTCAGTTACTGTCCGCAGCTGCAAAGCCCGGCACTGATTCTCATATAACATGTGCACACTGAGCACCGCAGAATCCCTGCTCTTTTCCTATCCATCCTCTGTTGCAAACCTTTTCTTTTTTCCCCCTCTTTGAGCTTTGCAATCCTCAATATCTCTGGTTCTAGTGTAAGCAAATGCTTAATTTTCCCATGGTGCCAAAAAAGCAAAAGCAAAGATGGTTCTTTAATTCAGAAGAGGGGGAAAAAAAAATCCAGACTTCAAGTATATTGTAGGAGATGCTACACTGATATAATCATCATCATCAGCACACACACACACACACACACACACACACACACCCCTGCCTTTGAGCTGCTGCTGTGTTTTTTTTAACTGCTTAAAATATAGTGCTTATAAAAGACCCTTAAAAAATCCTGTGCCAAATGTTACATTTGCAAGTGCAAAGTTCATTTCATCTCTTCAGAGCTAGGGTGTGTGGTGGGGGTGGGGTAAGAGCCTTTTCACATCACTGGGCATGCTCCATATGCACTGCCTTTTACGCAGATGCTCACATCACACTGTGTTGCTAGTCTATGTCAAATTACCATTTTGCATCTCAAGGGTAAACTGCTGGAAAATGCAAGCTCTCTGGAAAGCTGAAATAGCTGGTATGGCATTTTATTTTTGTTGTATGTCGGTCACAAACTGCATCACGTTCTCTGAGAATCTAGATTCTGTTACATACTGCTCATTCTTGAATTTTAACAACAACAACAACAACAACAACATCAACAACACTGAGTTAGACTCATACTGCAAAGATCTATATCCAAAACAAATCCCACCTACTCCATTCGGTCCAATTAGTGGCGGCAAATATTTCTCATAGAGAACAATTCTGATAATACATGAATCACTATGACACACATGCTGAAGGATTTAAAAATATTTTTAATATTTGATTCTCATATACGTTCAGCACAAGTCAAAGGCTTATTGAGGAGTATGGTAAGAGGAAGGATGGAGAATTATATGTTTTCTTCCAACCTTAGAACCAAGCTGTATTTTCCGTCACTGATGGTCTGATCCTAACGAAATGGTGTGCAGGCAGAACACAGGTTCTGCTGGTGCACACTGTCAGAAAAGCGCTGTAAAGTGCTTTGCAAAGGCATTGCCTCCCCATGTAAGCCAATGTAGTATAGGGTGCCTACCGGACGGAGTCAGTCCAGCAAAGGGGAGGGGGATGGACAGGGAGGGGTGGAACGGGGCAGTGGGGTGGCAACAGGGACAGAGGTCGGGCCTTGGAGGAGGGTAGGATCACTAACCCAGTGTGTACTGTATCCTACCCCCCTTCCTGGGCACAATCCACCTACCCTTTTCATTTCGGACTTGCTCCAGCAAATATAGCTGGCCCAGTTCCGGGATGTCCCACAGCAGCTGCTAGGGCTTCCCCCCACCCCCACAAGGGAATGGGTCAAATATTCCATTTACCCCAAGGAGACCTCCAGCAGCCAAAATTCCACAGGGACAGGATGCTGTGTAGCTTGTGCCGGCACGGCTGCATCCCTGCACGGGAATTTAGTTAGGATTGGGCTGCCCAGCCATTACCTCGGGGCAAGGCCAGCATGATTTTCCAAACTTGGCTCTTGACCTTTTTACTCTTCCTACCGGATCCAGGTTCCTGAGAAGGTGAGGAACACTTCCACGCTGTTCCCACCCAACGAATGCTGGCTTCACGATTTTTGAGACTTTGGACAAGCCACCCTCAGTTGTTCAGAGAAGGAAGACTGCCAATGCTACTGGAGGCATGGTCCCTTTTCTGGTCTCAGAACGGTTCAGATTTTTATAACTGGGGTTTTGAAGGCGTGGTTGCAAAATACTGGCCACCAGCAGAGCCCTCCTTCACCATAGCACCTCCGTTTCTTTTTCCACCTTTAATGGGCAGCAGTGTTTTACTTGTGATGCGGAGGAGAGGTGGCAGTGAATGTGGCTTTAGCATGGGGCAGGTGCATTCGTTTGCCATACGTCTTTCAAACTACTGCATCTATTTGCATCCCTCCTCTCTCTGAAAGTGGCTACACTAAACGTGTGGCTTCCTTCCATCAAGCAAATCTTCTTTCTCCACCCACCCACCCACCCACCCACCCAAAAAAACCCTGGATTTCCTTCCTGTATGTCTTCTAAAAAAAATTTATTCAAACTTTGGGTTGGGACCCACTTGGTGGGTCGCAACCTGATGTCAGGTGGGTCGCAGAAAGTTGGGAGCAACCATCTTGGAAGCTGCAGACCTTTCTCTTGCTATATTCCTGTTGTGAGTGTTAACAGTTTGAATTCTCAAGCGAGGTGTTGTTGTTTTTTAAATTGTTTTTAGTTCAATGCTTTTACATCATATTTTGACCTAATCTTGCTTTCTGTCAGGGATGTTTCATGGCTATGCAATGCTGCAGTCCCCCCCCCCAAAAAAAATGCCAGTTTGAATTCCAGGAGTGTCATTTGATTATGATTTGACACTGACAGCACTTTCTGCTTGATGGTGTCACTTCCGGCTATGACATCACTTCCAGGTTAATGACATCCCTTCTGGTGGGTCCCAACGTGAGTGCCATTCTAAAAAGTGGGTCCCGTTCTAAAAAGTTTGGGAACCACTGTTCCAAAACATAGCTAAAGGCAGGTCTGTGTAGATCCTGATCTTTGGAGCAGTAGCCTGTGGTTGGGGTTGTTAGAGCCGCTGGACTCTGCTGCATTTGAACAAAGAGTTAAAGCTTCATCAGAGAAAACAGCTCTGTCCGAAACACCCATCCCCAGACAAAAGGAAACTTTTACCTTCTTCCACCAATATAAAGAGAAGGAGACAGAAAGAGGGGGTGAACTCAAACTCTTTAAGGCAGTGGTTCCCAAACACTTTCAGCTGGCAGCTCCCTTTACTTACTGAGCCATTGACCGTGACTCTCCATTAGGGCATATACATTATACATATAGGGCAGTATGCAGCAGGTTCTATACATTGTGTAGGGCAGCACACAGCAGGGTTTTCGTAAGGATTCTGCAGCTCCCTTGACTAGTTACTGAAGCTCCCCAGGGAGCCACAGCTCACAATTTGGGAACCACTGTGGGTGTACCACAGACACCTGGCAGGAACACCTGGCAGATGCGGGAGAGGCCTCCGAGGGATACCTGCTTCCCCTTTTGATATTATTGCCATTGCCTTTAAGGAAAGCAGAGTCAGAAGCTATGTGATACCTCTGTTGGATAACAGTACCTGGCATTCTAAAGACAGAGAGCTTAAACAGATTTGTTTCTCTTGTCTCAGGAATTTTCTTGCAGCGGCCTGATAATATTCAGAAATTGTTTCCTCCAATGCCTGAATATTCTTTATGGCATGATTGTATGAGCAACATCATCTGTCTATAAATCCAATTTTACTATTGTGAACTGTTCTGAAAGTGATTATAGTTGAAAAATATTGCAACTAATAAATACATTCATAACAGCATGAAAAATGCAACTTGGTACTAAGGAAACCAAAATCCTATACATAAACGGTTTACCCAAATTGACTTATAGAGTTGCTAATGCTTAGAATAAACTTTCGAACTACAAAAAGAGTATGCTAAGCAGCTACTAAAATATACCAAAACAAGTGTAGATATAATGTGGCTATGATGAATAGTTTAAAGATAGTTAAAGGTAGCAGAAGAGTAAACAGATCTAACTTTCTGGGTTAAGAAATTAACAACCAACACTTGGAAGGGAACTTCTAGTTCTGTTTAAAAACCCACATTTATGAGTTCATTATTTTAGATTCGTCTATCCAATGACATATTTCAGAAAGACACGTGAACGGTGATAGCAATAAATGTCAATACTTTCCATTTGATGACCAATAAGTGACATTTTATCTTTGCTCAGAATTAATGACACTGCACTCTCTCAATCTCTCTCTCCCCCTTCTGACTTTCCAGATGTATTTTTCATAAGAAATTCAGAAATAATATTTGTGAAACATTCTTAACACCCAGAAAGCTAAATGTTAAGTTTGCTTTTTAAATTTTAATTTTATGGATCTAATAAAACTTGGCAAATTTCTTTCTATACTGGAGCTTCCGCAGATTCTACTAGGTATCCTAAGAAGCATTGCTACCTTTTCCCCAAATCCATATACAGAAGCTTCATTACTTATAAATATCCCCCTTACAAACTTTCAAAGGAACAGACATGCCTGACCATAAATCAATTGCCTGTTCACAGTGATAGTTGTAAGTTATACAGCTGCACAATAGATGGGGTTAATGCCCATTCTCAGCATACCCAAATGCTCCTGCTGTCGTTATCCCCCTTTTCAAGAAAATACCACACAGTATAGAGCAGGGGTGGCCACGGCACTTATATGCAGACACTTCCCAAGTGGCACATGCAGCAGAGTTGATCTGGTGGGGTCCGAACTGCATATGGTTTGGCCAGGATGCTACTGAGAGAGAGAGAGTGGCAACCGATGTTGCTTGCCTCTGTACACCTACTGTAGTGTCTACTGTATACCTTTTCAACAGCGCAAGGAGACCCAGCCCAGCTACATGAAGCTGGAGTGGAGCCAGGGGCAGTGGACTGGCATGCTCAAAGATTTTCCACATTGAGAGTGCAATCCTAACCTGGAGTTAGTCCAGCAAAGTTTGGCCAGCACAAGGGACTCCGTAAAGTATTTGGACCACTCTCGGGAGTCAGAGAGGCC
Organism: Lerista edwardsae; assembly: GCA_029204185.1. Lineage (NCBI taxonomy): Eukaryota > Metazoa > Chordata > Lepidosauria > Squamata > Scincidae > Lerista > Lerista edwardsae. The sequence continues at coordinate 25,421,721 of JAJKFI010000009.1, forward strand.
AGCATACAGACATGCACCATCCTCCTGGACTCCAAGTGTGGTCCAAACGTGCTTTATGTTGGCCCTTGTGCCAGCCAAAGTTTGCTGGAAGTGGGTCTCAGAGCTAAAACATTTGGGAACCACTGAGCTACATAGTCCTTCCTTGTTTGCTCTGTGAACACCTGAAGTCCGATGTGTTTGAAAATGGTGCTATTTTTTCAGATTTCTTGATTTGAAAAGGCAGAAAGCGGTGTTATGTGTTTTATGTGTTTTCATTCCAAGTTTTCATTGTTATTCATTTTAAGTACTTTAAAAGTGTGCTAGATAGGTGATGTAGTGTCCAACGACGCAGGCACTGCATTACCCCTATTTGGCAAAGTAATACATTTTAAATGTGGAAAATATCTTCAGCACCAAAGAGAAGGTGTTTTGTGTTTTTATGCATTTTAACAACAACAACAACAACAACACAGTCCTATCAATGTTCAGCAGAGATGTGCACTTAGGTTCTGCAGTCGAAATGGAGCACCAGACTACTTTGCTGTGAGAAAAGGGAACTGGTGTGCCTGTACGGAAATACTGTACTAATGAGGGCTGTTATCATCCACATTAATGGCAAACACCTCTTAATGCCAGAGCCATAAAATTTGCAGAAAATTTCTGCAAGTGCTTGAGCTTTACATCAACCCTTATTTGTTTCCTCCTCAGTGCTACTGGAAGCAAGTTTGCATCATTTTTAATATTTATTAAATTTAATATTTATTAAAAATAAAACCAAATACCTCAGGAACCTCTGAGGGACCATTTTCCAAATCCCAGCTGAAAGCACACTGTCTCAAGTTAATTGTTTCTGACAATATCGTATTCTTTTTTCCCTGTTTCTAACGATACTGTGGGAATGGGGAGATAAACACAGCTCAGTACGGTTTATTGTGTACTTTACTAAATATAGAAAGTAAATTACAAAAACTAATCTTGCACAAATACTTCCTCTGTAGAAACCAGTTTTGCCTCAATGCAGGGGGTGGAAAGCCTGACAATTACAAGTTGATCGGGCTAATGTTGCCTTTTCCACTAGTGTGTGGAGCATTAATTCTCACTTGCTGCTCTTTGATGAGGGACCGTATTTGCCCTGTCCAGCACACGAGACAAGAGAGGCAAATGGAAACAGCCTATTGAATCTTCATGGAAAAGGGGAGTGTCTAAGACAGCCCCTGTAGAATGTGTAGCCAGGTGCAAATGGCAAAATGATGCCCTAAAAATGGCGTCACAACAGAAAGTGACATCACAGCTGTATTTTCATTTTCTTGGATTTTTTTGATATAACCTTAGATAGAATGACGATATTACACATCCCATTGCACTCTGCATTAAATTCTGCAAAGAACGGTATATAACATGTTGATATTATTCATACATACCAAGGTTTTCACCATTTTGGCCACTAGTGTTGAGCTCAGCCTGTTGCCTCCCGAAAGCTTGTTGCCCGGTGCAGTTGCACCCCCCTGCACTTCTTTAGCTACGCCCCTGTATGAACCTTTTACAACAGCAGAACAAATGTTCCGTTATCACAAAAGGCCCAGCAATGGCACAAACACTGCTGCTGTAGACCATTTGCAGCTGCCACTGCAAAGAAGGGGCAGCTTTGCACCCCTGCTACCAGGCTGTGCTGACTCGGGTAAATCAGCAGCAGAACATATGAGCAGGGAGGGAGAGGGCAGAGGCTGGGAATGGGAACGCACCAGGATCCGATTCCTTCTTTTTCAAGCTGCCCTGCCCCTTTTCTCATCTCAGAAAATGCCAGCTACATCCAATGATGGGGAAGATCAGGAGACCTTTCAGAGGTACTTAGAAGTATTTTCTGCTTACCTCTGTGTAGGCATCCTGGTGGCTTTGCACATCCTTGAAGAATATGATGAACAGTCCATTAGAAGATTTCATTCTATCCTGATGACATACCCAACTTGGACAAAAAAAAAATTGTACTGAGTATATGGCTTGGCTGGCAGAAGGCCAGGACTCTGTGAGCTAGTGCCAAGAGTTGAAAGACTTTATCCTCAGAATTCATTTAGGAAAACACGAGCACATGCCTTTAACCACACCAAATTAATATGCAAGGGTAAAGATGTTTGACTCACTAAGCACAGCAGACAGCAAGACAATCCTGAACTTGGCATTATGCCTGGAAGAATTTATTTTTAAAAAAAAATTTGCTATAGGAACCACATTGCCAGATGAAAACTTGGCAGAGTGGTACACCAAAATACAAACTTGGACACACTCTCCCATACCTTCGCAATGTACAACATGTTCATCTCATGCCCCCCACACACATACTCACAAACACTGCCACAGAGGCAAGAGGTCTTCTCAAATAGCAACAGAAAGCGCCTACTAGATACTGCTTACTGAAGCTCAATGGCACACAGCCAGAGTCTCGAGAGAACCACACTGTGATGGCAGCACGTGCTGACTATATTGTTGTACACACAATATATTTGTAAAAACCACACTGAAAAATGGTGGTTTAGACTAGCCTGCCCATGTAAGCCACTTTGGGCACTTGCACTGGCTTGGAAAAGGTGGGATAGGAATTTCTCCAATGAATGAATGAATGAATGAATGAATGAATGAATGAATGAATGAAT
>JAJKFI010000009.1:25424357-25444903 GCA_029204185.1 Lerista edwardsae
AATGAATGAATGAATGAATGAATGAATGAATGAATGAATGAATGAATGAATGACCTGTTCAAATAAAAGGCAAGGGAGACAATGGGAGACAAGAAGAAGACTCTTTCCTCTCTTCCCAACTTCCTACCATCCCCAGGAGCAGCTGCATGCTTAAAATAAATTGACCTTATGATACATAAAATATAGCGAATTACAGAAAGCCCATTCAATTGTGCCGCGTGATGCATCTGGATTGGAATAGAAGGTAGGGATAAGATTCAAGTCTCCTAAGCGTTCCTACTGTGGTTATAACCTTCAAGGCCTTGGTTCATCTGCTATTGTTCCAACTAATTTAAGCCTTTGACAAGTTAAGCCAGTCAACACTAACTATGGGTTTCATGTAACATTCTGGTTGACTCTTAAAAGCCAGTCCTGCCCAACTCCCTGCACAGTGATAAAGAAACATCATGTCCTCTGAATCCTGTGGGATAGGTTTGGCTGCTGGAGGTCTCCTTGGAGTAAGGGGACATTTGTCCCCTTTCCCCAGAGTATGGTGCAACTCTTTGTTGACCTGTGCAGGCGGATCAGTCCCAGTAATTGGGTTTGGTGGGCACTGCCACTGCCGAACACTCCCACTCCTGGCCCCAATCCATCTGTCCCCCTTCCCATCTCTTCCCTGTTCCGTCCACACCCACTCTGTTCCCAATCCTTACCCAGACTTACCTGCTCCAATAGGCCTCCACCGGCACAGGAGGGAAGTCTCTGAATTCCTGCCGGCATGCTAGCAGCTTACGCTGCCACAAAGCACTGTAGAACTGCTTTGTGGCAGCCTGTGCCGGTGGATGATCTGCCAGTGTAGTTTAGATAGGATTGGGCCATTAGTCTTTGCTTTTTTACCTCCAATGTTAAAGGCTAGGGGTTCAATCCTAACCCACTTTCCAGCATTGGCATAGCTGTGCCAATGGGGCATGTGCTGCATCCTGCAGTTGCGGGGCAGTCATGGAGGCCTCCTCAAGGTAAGGGAATGTTTCTTTCCTTCCCACAGAGCTGTGTTGCCCTTACCCTGGTGCTGGAAAGTTGGTTAGCATCCTAAGCTACTGGTAAATGTGGAAGGGGGGTGAAAATAGGAAAAAATAATAATCCTAATATAACAAAAGTGGTATTAACTATGATATCCAAATTTGCATTTTCCAGCTTGTGCTTAATGTGGTAAGTAACTCTAGAGCTTACTCTAGAGCCGTTGAAGAATTAAAGTATACAGATTCATATCCATAAGCAATCTTGGTTCCAAGCGACAGCACATAAACAATGCAACTTGAGAAGTGGAATCTCTCAGGGCTTGTATTCATTTCTCAGTGAGAAGATTCTATAATTGCAGGTTCCAATGTACCAGTAATTACACTAGTCATTACACCTAGGTTACCCAAGGTTTCTCCCTGGAAACAGTTGATTAAAACATTTTATCTACTGAAGGTTACTTTAAACAAATCTAATATGTCACGATCCCTATTACAACTGCTGTGCAAACAGAATCCTTGTTTTCTGAATGAGGGTCTTGGGGAAATCATCTGAACTGCAATAGCATTATTTGCCACTCATTTTTAAGTTTAGCAAGTTGCAAAACAGCATAAAACATTTTTTAAAAAAATGATTTCCTACGGCCATGACATGCACGAGACCACAAATTCACCCATGGCGGAAGATATATATGTTCTTGTTGAACAATTTATGTATTTGTATTTGTACTAGTTGAAGTACCTGTTCTTCAAATTGATTAATCTGCATTCAGCGCAGGTTGGGAGCAGGCTGGAGCCTCCACAGGGCAAGGGCGGGCTCAGCCCCTTGCTCTGTAGTAGGCACCAGCCGCCCCTATGGGCTACTCAGATCTGTGCCTGCTACATACAGGATGCAGGGCCATGTGGGGTGGGGATGGGGGCATCCAAACGTTATCCTAATGGCCGCATCCAAACTCCATCCCCTCCCCAGACCTGCCTGCTTCCCATCACTGTGACACCAACAACTGCTGATTTCCTGAGAACGCAGCAACAAGCTGGACTATTTCTCAGTCATTTTCCAATAGCAAAGTGAATCAGAAAGGGGGGGGGAAAGCCCATTTCCAAGCTTGACACAAGCAAAAATAGCCACACAGCCCTCGCCCTGCCCAGGGTCCCATCTTCCATAGTTCCAATGTGGCTGCCCTAGGTGCTTCGCAACCCACCTGAAATTGGCTTGCAGCCAGTAATGGGATCTGGGAATGAACTACAGGAACGCTGGGCGGGACTTACGCGTGATTGGCAGCCCGCCCGTTCCGTCGGCTGCCCGCCGGCCGCGCAGGCTTCTCCTGGGCAGCGCGCCCCACCGCTGCTTGTCGATCACCCGGCGCCCCCCACCCGTCCCCCCCCCAGCGAGCCAGCACCCCTCCGAGGCCAGGGCGGGTGGCGGACTGAATGGACAGGCAGCCAATGACGCGTAAGTCCCGCCGAAGTCCCGCCCATCGTTCCTGTAGTTCATTCCCAGATCCCATTACTGCTTGCAGCCGACCTAATGGGTCCCAACCCACAGTTTGAGAAACACTGATGCACAATATATTGGTATACGTTCTTTCTCTGTCCCTGCCTGCATGGGGGACTGTACACTGCATCCTGCACAGAACTTCTCCCACCTCCTGATGGCTCACTGGGCACTGCCACCAGCACTGAGGAGTCTGGCCAGGTGGGCTCAACCACTTCCTTACCTGCCAGCCTTTGACACCACCCCTATTCGCTGTGATTGAGGACCCTGGTATTTTTGTGAAGTTTTGGGTAGCACATAATCCTCAACGTGCAACCAGGTTGTTCATACACAGGCTCTGTACAGAGGTTTGGCACAACAGAGAGCAAGGTCAGAAGCGAGACCTTCTCTCTCGTTCTCACCTGGCTTCTTCCTTTACCAATGTAACCTGTTTGTCAACAAGTCAACCACAATGAGGCTGTGTTGCAAATACTAGGAATATTTGCTTGGAATATTTGCTTGCCCAATCCTATCCAGCTTTCCAGCGCTGATGATGCCTCACCAACAGTGTGTGTACTACTGGAAAGTTCAATAGGATTGGCCCCTAAATCTGCTAATTTGTAAACACACTGTGGCTACAGTTATATTTTTATGCCAGAGAGAGAGAGAGAAAGAGAGAGAGAGCGCGCATTATTTTCAGCTACATCCTGAAGCAGGGAACTCAGTTGCCTTGAGTATAAAGTTAAAGGTTTCCCCACGACTGAATGGTCTTGTCGTGACCGACTGTAGGGGGCGGTGCTCATCTCCATTTCAAAGCCTGTAGAGCTGGTGTTTTGTCCAAGGACAAGCTTCCGTGGTCATGTGGCCAGCATGACTCTACGCCGTAGCGCACAGAACGCCATTACCTTCCCACCGAAGTGGTCCCTATTTATCTACTTGCATTTAGGTGCTTTCAAACTGCTAGGTTGGCAGGAGCTGGGACAAGCAACATGAGTTCACTCCGTTGCGCAGTCTTGAACTCCCAACCTTCCAATCAGAAAGCCCAGCAGCAGTGGTTTAACCCACTGCGCCACCACGTCCCTGGTGTATACCCGCCTTGAGTATACACCAAGATAAACAATGGAAAGACATTCTAAGATTTCAAGATTAGGCATTTATAGATTTCGGCCTCAGGTAACAGACGATTTATACTATTAAAATAAAAGCAACATTGTGGATGAGGTGGCTCATTTGGTTAGCCTAAAGGAACAAATCAGAATTTTTTAAAAACTAGATTAATTTGTACTGTTGTGAAATACTACTATTGCCTAGTCACATACATCTTTAATGCCTTTTGCTGTTTTCTGTTAAACAAAGTCTTGTTTAGTATTTACTATACAACACAAGTCTTTTTGACATGGCCCTTGGGCCATGCCCAAGAGGTTTACTTGTATTTTTATTTTATATGAACAGTTCTTCTGTAACATCATCTACTTTTGGAAATTAACTCAGGCTCAAAAGTGATTTGACATGTGGCAAGACAGACCACTCTTTAACTAACACCAACCCAATGTCCCACTGTGCAGCCTTTTTGATCCTTGCTATTATTTTCAAAATTACTTTCTGAATCAGAAACTAACACACCTTGACAATTCAACTGTAGATGCATTGGGAAACAAACCATAATACAGTGATGTTAGTAAGGTTGCTCCAATGCAATAAGTATATAAGAACATACGAAGAGCCCTGCTGGGTCAGGCCAAAGGCCCATCTACTCCAGCTTCTTGTATCTCACAGTGGCCCACCAGATGCCTCAAAAAACACACAAGATGCCTGCACCCTGTTGCCACTCTCTTGCTTCTGGCATTCTGAGGAAGCCAACTTCTAAAACCAGGAAGTAGTAACTGCTCCATGTGGTCTGTTTAGAATGCTGGTACTTAGGTCACTGTCTTAGGTTACCAGACAGCATCATGGATTCACACTGATGTGTCAGAGATACAACTTCTTCATACCAGTGACATGATGAGTGTGCATAATGTACAAGACTCAATAGAGGAGAATAGACCGAGATCATTGGATAAAGGGGGAGATTGTATTATTATTATTAATATTACTATTACTAATAAACCACAAAAGGCAGCTTTATTGCAAACAGCTTGCATTTTGCAACATCTATATACAGTATATAAAAATGAATGCGTGTGTATGTGCTGTGTATGTGCGTATGTATGTTCCAGCATAACTCTGGAATGCCTGGAGCAATTGACACCAAACTTGGTACACATATGCCTTACACTGTGGAAAGAAATACTGCAGAGGTAAGACACCCCTAGCACCCCTAAGGAGTGGGGGTGGGAAGGGGGTGACATGTAAAAATAATCAAAAATGGCCAACAGTGTCGAATCCATAGTTTTCGGGGTCGCTGAGATGAACGGTGACACTCCCATTCATGTTTGGCATGCATCAGCATGGGGGATGAGAAGGGGTTAAAAATAAAATGTCCAAAATGACTGACATTACTGTCAAGTCCACAGTTTTTGGGGTCGTTCAGCTGATTGGTAACAGTTCCGATGACATTTAAGACCAAGTGTAGTCGAACAGAACGAACAGAACTCTATAGAACCTACTGGAAATTTTTAGAAATCATTATGCCCCGGTCTGGGACTCCAATCAAATACTTGCCATGTGACCAGGCGTAGTCACTGAATACAAGTCTATCAGTACCATAGTAGATGCCTATGAGGTCGTCAATTTCCCATCAGACTTCCTAAGCTCACTTGGTCCGGCTGGATTGCCACCACATCGTCTTTTACTTACAGTGGGATTGCCAATTACTGTATTTTACTACGGAACCTCCACCCGCCAAAACTTTGCAACGGCACAAGGCTGTGTGTCAAGAAGATGCTGGGTACTGTAATTGAAGTGACTATCTTAACAAGAAAGGGAGAGGGTGAAACAGGTTTTTTCCCCCACGGATAACACTCATTCCGACGGATCTCCCCTTTAACTTTAAGCGACTGCAATTTCCAGTGAGACTTGCATTCTGGATCTCGATCAACAAGTCACAGGGGCAGTCTATTAAGTACTGCAGAGTGGATTTGAGATCGCCATGTTTCTCCCACGGACAACTTTATGTTGCTTGCTCAAGGGTGGGTTCACCCAAGAATTTATTTATTCTTGCTCCTGGAGGTGAAACTAAAAATGTTGTTTATAATCAAGTTCTGAGCTACATTAATATTATAGTGAATTTGTAAAAGATTTTACTTTATAATTTTTATACTGTACTTATACTTTTAATTTCCTGTACATCAAATTACTTCGATTTTACACTATAGACAGAATTCATTCCTTTTCCTGTCTAATAGAAGCTTGGGATAAATAAATACCCGGGCAACGCCGGGTAAGGCCAAGCTAGTTACTTACAATATCAAAATAGATTAAAAGCCAGTCATCCAAGGTCCAGATCAAACAAAACAGTCAATAATACCTATCTGACAGTGCAAACATCTATCATCATCAATCATCAACAACATCAACAACAAACCATGTGTTTGGTCACTGATCCCTGGCTTCTCAGCATCACAATGGTCATCAGAAGGTGATTTCCACATCCTGAGGGTGCAATCCTAAGCTGTGCTGGAATAGGAAGGCCGACTCATCTGTGGTGCATCCTAACAATGTTAAGAGGAGGTGGCAGCTCGGTGCTGATAGGCCCCAGCCAGCACTATGGGGCTGCTCGGATCTGCACCTGCAAAATAACACCAAATTGGGGCCACCTAGCCTAAGGAAGGGGGATACGGCCCAACGGCAGTGTACCATCCCTGCCCCGTCTCTGCCCATGGCGCCACCCAATTATGCCACCCACGTGTCTCTGGCATGCCCTCGGTGTGGCCCTGCACTGGCAGAGCTAAGCTAGCGCTTGACGGGCACAGCTGATGGGCACGGTGGTGCCTGTGAGCCAGTGCTGCTGATTGTGCGGCCCAGCAACCGAACATGCAGCACCGACGTGTCTTACAGCACGTTTGCGACAGTGCTGGTCCAATGCAAGAGTGCTGCACCAGCGCAATGCCAGGTTAGGATTGGGTTTTGTCGTATTTCTAGGTTAATGATGATGATGATGCAGATCTGCCGTTATCTGAACACTCATCCGTCTGAATGGTAGCAAAAATGTACTTCCTCTACCTACCCAACTGAAGGCGAATAAATATCAACTGAAAACCTGGAAGCATGGAGAGGGTGGGGAAGTAAACAAATATGTCCTATCCCTAAAGCTAGATTGAGGATAAACTCTATGGACAGCTGTTATGCAGCGCTGGAATTTGGGGCCAGCACAGCTGAACTGGAATGGAATGACTACAAAGTAAAATTCTTAGAACTATTCTGGGTGCTCCCAAGAGCACTTCCACTGTGTGTGTGTGTGTGTGTGTGTGTGTGTGTGTGTGTGTGTGTGTGTTTTCGCTTGGAAAAAGGAATGTTACCCATGGCAAAAGGAGCGTATTTTCATATTTTACTTGATATGACTAAAATCTCCTTGATGGGAGCAGAGAGACTGACTGACTGTAGGATTGGAACTTCACAAAGCACTTGAAGGGGGCTAATTAGCTTCAGGATACTGTAAGACTTACACAGCCTCATCGTTTCCCCCATCGTTTTCCCCCTAGCATGCGATAAGAAGCGGTCAAAAATTGACGGCCACATGAAATTGCACCAGAACTGCAGGCTGCTGCCACTGGGATCCAGCTGGTGATATTTCTTATCAACATTTCCTATTGGTCAAATCAACAAAAAATTTAACTCCAGCTTTCCAACCCTTAAATAAATACTGCTGAAAACATAGCTCCCTTTGCTTTTCGTAGCACTTCATATTTTCGTGGACTTCAGTGGGCACAATCCCAATGTTACATATCATTCAGGGCGCAATCCTAACCAACCTTCCAGCACTGACATAGCTGTGCTAATGGGACATGCATCAGTTGGAGGGGAGCCTCCTCTAGTAAGGGAATGTTTATTCCGTTACCTCAGAGTTTCATTGCCCTTATCTTGGTGCTAGAAAGTTGATTAGGACTGCACCCAGAATGTCATATCCACACATTTAATTAGTTGTTTTTATGCTAAATAACTATTTGTTTTTGTTGTTTTATTCTTTTTGTAACCACTAGGTTTGTTATGACTTATAAACAACTAAATTACTACTACTTACTCTGACATCTTCAGTATGATTACTATTATTTTAATTTTTATCATTGGGTTTTATAATCTGCACTATTGGGATTTGAATTAACCTTTTCCAGTAATTAGCAGCACATTTGAACTTAAAAATAAACCCCCTAATTTATCTGTCACACTTCCAGCTGTTTTTTGTTGTGTACTGACTTGGAAATAAGTGTTTGCGTGGGATAACAATATGAATTCATTTTCATCAGTGCAACACATAGCTTCTGAAATGCATTTAGCTTTCTTATCCCAACCTCAAACTAGAAATCTGAAGGTCTAGGAAAACCAATGGAGAACTCTGGGAAAATTCATTTTTTTATTCCACCCCCACCCCCTAGCTTTCAAATAAGAAAATAGTATATGTGAAAATCAAAGCAAAAGGCCTGTTTTTAGTAAGATAAATGAAAGAGCCTTTACATATTAGTCTAAAAGTGTTTTAAAATAATACTTTTATCGCCAGTTCATATTCAGCAATTCTTGTACACTTAAGATTCAAAGGTCCTGAAGAATGTGTTGCTACTGTATTTGGCTGTGCTGAAACTAGCAACATACTTGGTGTTAGAAAAGAATTTCCAAATATTCTAAAATGGTGCCAGAATTTTGGTACAGGAATGTCACCCAAGCACCTTGGCCTCCCTGGGAGGAGAGGGTCTGGCTCCAGCCATGACTTGTAACAGCAGCACTCCACATCAGCACTAAAGCTCTCAAGCTGATGCTATGAGTAGCATCGGCTTGAGAGTGCCGACGGGAAGCCATGCTTGTGCCAACCAAAGCCAGTCAGCGCGAGGGAGGCTCCGTGGCAAGACGGCATGGGATTGGAGGGGGGGACGCTGGGGACGGGACATGGGCGGGTTTGGGAGGCGGCCATACGGCTGCATCCTAAGCCCAATTGTGAAGCTGCGTGGCCCCGATTCGGGCTACATGGTCTCCTCAGATCCGTTTGGGAACCACTGCTCTCAACTATGAATTCTGTTTCCGTATGATTATACTGTACGGCCCAATCCTATTTGGGCCGGCGATAGCGGAACACACGTTCTGCCAGTATGGACTCTCAAAAAAGGTACTGTTAAAGCACTTTGCAACTGTGTTAGTAGCTGATACACCAGCAGGAAGGCAGCATCTGTCAGGACATCCACCAGAACAAGTAAATCTAGCGCAGTATCAGGGGGAGGACAGGGAGAAGATGGAACAGGTAGTAGGGCGATAGCGTGGATCAGCCTGCACTGATCAACTGGACTGTTCCAGTGATATTGCAGTGCAGGTCCAAGTTGCCCCATAGCAGCTGCTGGGGCTTACCAATTCCCCAAATTCCTTGGGAGGCAAATTCCCCTTGCCCCAAGGAGACTTCCAGCAGTGGAAAATTCCCCGACAGGATACATGTGGCATTGCTGCATCACTAAACGGGGATGCAGTGCCTGCATCAGTGCTGGTGCCCGTTTGCGACAGCGCTTGCAAGTAGCTTGCATCGACGAAAGGGGAGTTTGGACTGCGCTATAAAGCTGCCATCCTACACAAACTAACTTGAGAGTAAGCATCACTTACTATAGTGGAACTAACTTTTAAGTAGATATGCTTAGGATTAGGCTGTAGGGCAGTTATACTTTTAAATTCTATAAATATAGTAAACATTTTTGTGCTAAGTTATACATAATGTTAGTTATGCTCTTAATAATAAAGTTTACATTTTATTTGATAATAAAGTGTTATATCTTTCTATTTCTCACACAATTTCAATTTTTTAAAAAACAGAATAAAAGCATCTTTTTCTCCCAAAGTTCCAAAATTTACAGAAAAGTTAACATCTCTGTTCCAATACACAATACGTTTACAGCTTACCTCTTCATAGTCTCCACTGTCGTAGAGGTACATAGCTGTGTCAATAGGATCTCACAGCTCTTCCCCACTGTGTCCACACATTCATGAATGCATCTAGTATTCTCTTAATATTTCACCATCTTAGCTATAAACTTTCTATAGCTGGGATGGAAACCTGCAGTACTTTGTTTCCCACGCTCAAAATGCTCCCTGAATATTGCTCTCCGTCACAAAAACAAAATCTCTTGCTGTAGGCATAGCAGTTAAGAAAATTATGATTTGGCAAGCTGCACCAGACAAGAAATTCCACAAACAAGACAAGGCATCCGAAAGGATGTGTTATCTTAATCCGCTTCTATAAGTAGAATTGTACAGTTAAAAGCAGGGGGTGGGTACTCAAATTTCCATGCTAATCACATGTTGACAGCCTTACTCTGATTGGCTGGAAGTACAGGACTGTACTTGAAAAGCAGCAAGAATTTTGGACATCTTGTTTTCTTTTTTTTTATTTCAGTTTTACTATCTACGCACTTTTCTTTCCATACAGTTACTATGCACTAGAAAACTGAGGCAAATAATACTCTGAAGAAACTCCTGTACAACTTAGCCAGGAATCTTTGCTGTGCAGATAAAGACTATACAATTTTACATCAACGGGGTTTATTTCTGATTCTGAGACAAAGGGGGTTGCTTTCAAATACATACGATGTTAAGGAAGATAGTATATTAAACTACATTATTATGCCTCTATGCTAGTGGCATTGATTCAATGATGGGGGAAAAAAGGAAACCGAATATTAACTCATACTGAGACAAGAAAATCTGATTTCTGCTGAAGACATGGAGCTGACTGCCAAAACACAGGTGACTGCAGCCTCAGGTGAATTTGATACGTCAGCACATTATTAAAATGTCAAAGCATTATGAAAGTTGGCACCAAGAGCATCACATTTAACCCCATTAATTCAGAACAATTATGAGAGTGCAATTCTAAATGCACTTTCTTGGCAGTAAACAGCAAAAGTCAGTTTGGTCCAGAAGTATTCATGTATCTTTCTACTACTAGGCTGATGAGCATTTGGTAGTTTAAATTGTGCTCTGGAACAATTCCCAAACTTTTTAGCATTCAAACCCACCTACAGCACATTTCACTTTACCTGCCACTCATGCCTCTGTGGCTATAATGGTGATTGTGCAGCAGTGTTCACCTGAGTAGCGGTTTGTTTAACCTTGATGCCCAAAGTCTCATCTACCATGCATTGTAATACATGGTCTTTGGGAAAACACAAGAGAAGATACCACTACAGATGTTGTTAACAATCTTAATGGGCTAAACAAGTTCCCAAAAACCTGGTGCATTCATCATTTCACTCTCCTAGCTTTTTGAAACAGCTTTAACAAAGCGCAATGAATACCTCATTCACAAGAGCACACATAAACATCCATCCAAATTTAATGTCAAGTATGTGTTAAGGTGAAAAATGTCAACAACTTTCATTTTTTGTTCCAAGCAATATAATGTATTTTATGTAAATATTTATCTTTATTGAAGTACTGTTGATGCTGTTGTTGAAATAAAAAGTGGTGCAACGTCAACCAATATTTTACCTTTATCAAAAGGGGTACCACACTCCTATGTTTTCCAGCTGTACATATTACTGTCCTTTATCCATCTCACTTCAACTGGCATTCCTCTCTGTCACTGGGAAGTTCAACTCCAGAAATAGATATTTTCCATCTTATCAGTCAGAGCAATTGCCGGACATAAGCTCCTGATTCTTCCATAGTTCCAGGGTCACTTTCACCTCCTGTTCTTGATTATTTTTGGTTTCAACAGGGCCATATTACTTACCAAGACACAGTGACTGAAATACACATCCACACAAGTAAATGTGGCTCAAAGTTACACTTTGCATAAATATATTCCTCTTTTTTGTTAGTATCACTACATCAACACCTACTGAGCATGACACACTGGTGCAACTTTACAAGCCTAGTTTTCCTCAGAGAACACAGGCAGTGACAGCTGTTGATCAGCTCTTTTCCCACTGCTTTGTTTTCCTCTTTTATTTATGTATTTTTAATCACTCACAGCCGTACAAATAGCATGCCAAGAATTAAATCACCCAGTGTACAGAGTCAGAGAGCAATTCTAACCTGGAGTTAGGCTGGCACAAGTTAGGCCAGCGAAGTTTGGTTGGCACAAGGGCCACTGTAAAAAAGCATTTGGACCACTCTCAGTACCAGGGAGGATGGCACACATCTGTGTGCTGGGTTCTCCGACTCCAAGAGTGGTCCAAACCTATTGTACAGTGTTCAAACCTTTACAGCCCCCAAACCTCTCCTCCGTGCCCCAGTTGCCAACGTACTGACACCACCAGGCCTCTTTCAGTTGCTAACATACACTCAAATGACATGAAGGGCATAAGAACATAAGAAGAGCCCTGCTGGATCAGGCCAAAGGCCCATCTAGTCCAACTTCCTGTATCTCACAGCGGCCCACCAGGTGCCCCAGGGAGGCATGAAACAACAAGATGCTTGCATCCTGTTGCCACTCCCTTGCACCCGGTACTCTGAAGTAGCCTACTACTAATGGAAGGAGGTTGCACAATCCATCATGGCCTATAGCCCACAATGGACTTTTCTTCCAGAAATCCGTCCAATCCTCTCTTAAAGGCATCAAGACCAGATGCCATCACCACCTCCTGTGGCAAAATGTTCCACAGATTAACTACCCGCTGGGTAAAAAAGTACTTCCTTTTATCTGTTTTAACTCTCCGAGCCCTCAGTTTTAGCAGATGCCCCCTGGTTCTGGTGTTTTGAGAGAGGGAAAAGAACATCCCTCTATCAACTCTATCCCTTCCATGCATTATTTTGTATGTCTCAAGGGCAGGTGTGGTAGGTGAAGCAGAACCGTTCTTTGAAAAGCGCTGCAGAGGCCGTGATCCTGAAAACACAACCCATGGGCTCCAGGTGCTCAGAACCTGCGGGTTGTAAATGTTTGTGGGATCACAGCAGTGGCAGCACTTTTCAAAGAAGTCAGGTGGAGCAATCCTGCTTCACCTGCCGCATCTGCACCTCACATAGCTGACACATGCCACACCTCTGGTCGTCTTCAGAGCAGCCCAATGGCATCCTGACTTTTGTGCCATCCCAAAGGGCCTTGTGCTTCAGGCGCATGAGTTCCAGCAGTGCAAGGCCCAGACAGGAGTGGGCTGTTAAAGATGCATGACAATAATTAATATTGTCCATGTCACCACTGCAGAATTGTCATTACCTGTCTTCTAATTGCTGCCACAATTGTGTAACTTTTCATATACGTTGTACCTTCTAACATTAGGGACCAGCAATTTAATTTCAACAGTTGTAGTTAGCAAAACCCCATAAGACATTCTGCAAGGCTGCATACGTTACATCTCTTCTAGTGTTGCTATCCCAGATTTATCAGAGAAAAAGAAGAAAGGTAAACGTTGGACCAGGAGCCTCATACTTACAAACTTGCTACTTGCTGTACATACAACTGAACTATATACACAATGGAAAGAAGACACTGATCGGATATAGATCCTGCATAGTAGCAGCCGACCTACCAGAACTGAAACACATATTCTAGTGCAGGGGTGGCCAACCTTTCAACTTTGTGTAGAAGAGGGAATTTCAGTAAGTGTAAGTTCTCATAACAAGCGGCACCTTCTGAAATTCCCTTTCCTACACTACTGTTAAAGGTCCAGGAACCCTAAAGTTGAAAGGTTGGCCACTTACTAAATTTAAGGCCACAGGCATTGGACTTAATTCCAGGAAATATAATAATGGCAGAGAGTCAGAACTACAGCCCAATATATTCAGTTTTATTGTCTGGTATTCCATCTATCATTGTCACTTCAGAAATAAAAGTATATCTGATGGGCATGGAAAAGGCAAACATTCCAAAAGGAAGTCTTGATTCATTCTAATTTGCCATCTTTTGGTTAAATTTAGAATTTCTTCCTAAATATTATTTTAACCCTGGTAATTATATATTTTTAGAGTGAACATTTCCTGAAGAGAAATTCGCAATGCAGATGTTCCCTAAGAATAGAAGGAAAAGCTTGGGAATCAAGCTCAGGAAACATTACTTCATCGTATCTACCATTTATTTCAAAGATAATGAATGGGTTCAGATGAATGAGAAACTGAGATCAAACCTCTGGCAGCCATAGGTTCAAATACTCCTCCCCACATTTTTCACATGCAAGAGGTAGAGAGATGTGGGGGTTTTGTTGTTGTTTTAGCACAGTTCTATGTTATATAATAGAACATGGTGGCGCAGCGAGTTAATCTGCTGTTGCTGGGCTTTCCGACCGCAAGGTTGGGAGTTCAAGACTGCGTGACAGAGTGAGCTCCTGTTGCTTGTCCCAGCTCCTGCCAACCTATCAGTTCGAAAGCACCTAAATGCAAGTAGATATATAGGCACCACTTTGGTGGGAAGGTTACGGCGTTCCGTGCGCTACAGCGTACGGCCACATGAGTCATGCCGGCCACATGACCACGGAAGCTTGTCCTTGGACAAAACGCCGGCTCTACAGGCTTGGAAACGGAGATGAGCACCGCCCCCTACAGTCGGTCACGACTAGACCATTCGGTCGTGGGGAAACCTTTACCTTTACCTTTTTATGTTACATAATAACAAGAGCTGTGGTTTAGTTCAAAGCATAGCCAGCTAATACAAGCCAGAATAAAATCCTTGTTACAAGTCCTAGTTTATTACCTAACTGTGATTTCAATAAAAGTTTTAGCTTGATTGTGACAAGGTGAGCCTATGAGAAGTGATTCAGTACTGTCAAAAAATAAGTTGAATCATGCGTCCCATTTACTTCAGTTGGGAATAGGAAATAATCCTGTGTGCCACCCTGGCCTCTTTAGAGTAAGGGTAGATGGTTAGACAGTGTCACCGAAGCAATGAACATGAATTTGGGCTAACTCCAGAAGCTAGTGGAAGACAGAGAGGCCTGGCGTGCTGCAGTCCATGGGGTTACAAAGAGTCAGACACGACTTAGCGACTGAACAACAACAAAGATAACAACAGGATCCAAAGCTGTGCAATTATTTAGCAACAGTAATTATTATTGTATAGAGACTTATTTTTGAAATGTAAGAAAAAAAAACCCACTCTTTTTTAATTTGCCAAAAGATTGCAGCTCAGGCTGAGAACAAATATGCAATAATCCATGTGGAAAATAAGCATTTCCCACAGAATAACTGCACACTTGGATACCAAACCCACATGAGTTTCCTTATCTGTGAATTTCTCATGCCCATGAATAAGCCAGGTAAGTTGCTCACTTTTTATTCCACCATGAGTTCTGAATCTTCCATGTGGTTGTTGAACATAAGGTTGCAAAACTCATGTGGCTGTCCCTCTGACACAATCCTATGCTATCTAGATGACCATCTCCACCTGCTCGCTTTGCCCAATTGGTTTAGGCTCATGTGCACAGACCTTTGACCCAATATATTGGATCTTATTAGAAACTAGTCTCATCTGTAAGACTCAGAACTCAAAAGGTTTACAGACTAATATTCATAAGATAATTTGTGAGTATTTCATATTTCTTGCCAGGCAGGACGTCTAGCCGAGAGGGTAAAAGCCGCAGTCATGCCTGAAGATAAGATAAGATCCAAAGGTCGCTAGTTCGAGAACACTGGAAGTTTCCGTGAGCGGCAGACCTCGAGAATGCGGCTGATAAGATCTGAGCTGTGTTCGGCTGCCTGTGAGAGAGGAGTTGTGTCGGGCTAGCTGTTTCTTGGTGAGAGCAAGAAGCCATTTATCAGCCGGCAGGAAGGTAATCCTGCGGCTAAGAAAGAAAGGCTGGACTTGAAAGTGTCATCTGAATGTAGCAGTTCTTGTAAGATTAGAACTTATTTGTGATTGTAAAAACCCTTTGGGTTTAGAAATGCCTGCCTATGTAAACCGCCTTGAATAAAGTCAAAAGAGCAATCTAATGACCTAGAAAGGCGGTATATGAATACTAAGTATCATCATCATCATCATCATCATCATCATCATCATCATCATCATCACCATCACCATCACCACCACCACCACCACCACCACCACCACATTTCTTCTTCTCAGGCACAGTAAGAGGGTAGATTATCTCAGTAAAACACACATGAAAATGTACTGATATAAAAGCCTGAACATACAACAGCAGAAATAATTAGGGAGCTACTTGCTCTTATTCCAAAGAGAAATGCCCTCAGCAATAGCAAACATGTTAACTCCTCTGATGATGTACCAATATTTGGAATTGTGCAAAATGCCTTCATTCATCTTCTAAATCAAAAGTATTATTTTTGATTTAAAGTTTTTTTAAACTTTAGCACTCCTAGCCACAAAACTAAACTATGGGAGATAAAACAAACGGCTATTAACATTGATTCCCTGCATGCCTTCGGTCTGGCCTCCTCTGCCATATGCTCACCTTAGGAATAAATTGTTTAGCTGCGGAACATGCATCAGGCATCTGTCATCTGAGCCAGATGGATCCTGATAAATCCAGTAGAAATACTTCACAAATGAGCAAAAATTCCAAAATGAAGAACACTAATAATAAAGAGGATAAATGCCACTTTATTTACCATCGAACTACCGCACAATTGCACTCATTTCACATGCTAGCAAGGTGATGCTCAAAATCCTACAAGCTAGCCTTTATGTGTATGAAGCAGTATGTGAATTGAGAATTACCAGAAGTACAAGCTGGTTTCCGAAGAGGCAGAGGAACTAGAGATTAAATTGCCCACATTTGTGGATCATGGAGAAAGCAAGAGAGTTCCAGAAAAACATCTACTTCTGCTTCATTGACTATGTTAAAGCCTTTGATAGTGTGGATCACAACCAACTGTGGCAAGTTCTTGAAGAGATGGGAGTACCAGATCACCTTATCTGTCATCTGAGAAACCTGTATGCGGGTCAGGAAGCAACAGTTAGAACTGGACATGGAACAACTGATTGGTTTGAAATTGGGAAAGGGGTATGACAAGGCTGTATACTATCACCCTGCTCATTTAATTTATACACAGAGTACATCATGAGAAAGGCTGGGCTAGATTGCTGGAATCAAGATTGCTGGGAGAAATATCAACAACCTCAGATATGCAGACAATACCACTCTAATGGCAGAAAGTGAGGAAGACCTTAAGAACCTTCTGATGAGGGTGAAAGAGGAAAGTGCAAAAATTGGCTTGAAGCTCAACATTAAAAAAAAAACTAAGATCATGGCAACCACTTCCATCACTTCCTGGCAAATAGATGGGGAAGAAATGGAAGCAGTAACAATTTTCCTGGGCTCCAAGATCACCACAGATGGTGATTGCAGCCCTGAAATTAAAAGATGTTTACTTCTTGGGAAGAAAGCTATGGCGAACCTAGACAACTTAATAAAAAGCCGAGACATCACCCTGCCAACAAAGGTTCGCATAGTCAAAGCTATAGTTTTCCCAGTGGTCATGTATGGCTGTGAGAGCTGGACCATAAGGAAGGCGGAGCGCCGAAGAATAGATGCTTTTGAATTATGGTGTTGGAGAAGACTCTTGAGAGTCCCCTGGACTGCAAGGAGATCCAATCAGTCAATACTACAGGAAGTCAAGCCTGATTGCTCCCTGGAAGGACAAATCCTGAAGCTCCAATACTTTGGCCACCTCATGAGAAGAGAGGACTCTTCTCTAAAAGAGAGGTCTTTTCTAAAAAGACCCTCATGCTGGGAAAGATGGAAGGCAAAAGGAGAAGGGGGCGGCAGAGGATGAGATGGTTAGATAGTGTCACGAAACAACAAATTGGGCGAACTCCGGAAGCTAGTGGAGGCCAGGGAGGCCTGGCATGCTGTGGTCCATGGGGTTGCAAAGAGTAGGACACGACTTAGCAACTGAACAACATAATATGGAAATTTATTTTGTATGGTCTTGTACGGGAGAATGTCCATCATGGGGTGATGCAATGAGCTTACACCGGGTGATGCAAACCCTAATGACACCTCTGTATGTTATGACAATAATGTGACAGTACCACAATGGTAGCCATGGTGAAAAGCCGTTTCAAGCCACTAAATATAGATTAATATTATAAATATATGCTCCATTTACCATATTGCTAAATATCAATATTACATAGAATAAGATACTAATCTCTTTTTAAGAGGCTTGCAATTTTTAACAGATATGAAGAGGAAAGCAATGAAACACCATGTTCCAATCTGTCTGAAGCATCATTTACATGCTTGCTGCTTTTTTGCCATCATCTGTTTATATTTCTTTTATTTTAAACATTTCCATTTCATCATTTTTTCAGCACAAACTCAGGGCAACTCACAATAAATCCTTAAAAACAAGCCTGTGCACAAACCATAGTACACCATAGAACAAAAAAAGATCAGCTAAAACAATACAACAACAATTTAGCACACAGTCAAGTGGATTTCTGTTCCCACCCTCACTCTACCAAACTCTGTTGGTATTCTGTGTAATAAACTGCCCCACCTATGTTTTATGTCTCTTAGGTTTAATTAATCTTTACTATGTCTCTACTGTAACTGTCACTCACATTTTAGCACAGGTGCAGAACATTAGTTCACAGACTCAAACAGCTATGATTGGGCATTACAAATAGCTATGATTGGGCATGACCTTTGCCACCACATCCTGACATGAAGGCCCTTGCATCTGTGCCTGCTAAACAGCCAGTATCGATGGGAAGCGATCCATTGGCGGGTCTCTGGGCTTACCTGGGGGAAGTGGAATATAAGAAGAATATAAGGGGAAAAAATCAACCATATTCCTTTTTAATAGTCGCGGTCACGCGCAGTAAATATATGGGCTAGAAGGGTTTGCTCATCTACCAATAATAACTTCCCCCAGAGTGCACAGCACAATTCTTCTGCCATATGTTCATTCAGTCATCGGCAGTCATTCTGGATGGAAAGCTTTTATAGCCAAAAAGCTCTGGCAGCCTGAATGCAGCTCACAGCCTATATCCCTGTATGGAAGAAAAAAAGTGTACAAGTACATACAGCGGCCCAATTCTGATGTAACAACAAGCACTTATTTGTCATTATGAGAATGGGCCACAGTGCGCATTAGGATTGTATACTCCTTCCTCCTCTTCTTTCCCCCCTTTTGTACATGAGATTAGAAGCTTCGACTTCTAATTAAAAGTCCATTGCAGTTGGCTGTCGCCTCTAAAAACGGCAAATTGTGGTTTGTGCAAACCATAGTTTGTTCTCAAATCAAATTCTAAGCCCAGAATCAAACTATAGTTTCAGATCCTGGCTTGAAAACAAACTATGATTTGCACAGTGTTCCATGTTCCGAGGCAACAGCAAACTGCAGCGTGCCACAAACTAGATGTGGAAGTTTCTAATCTCCTACAATGGAGATCAGGGGAAGTGGAAGCAGGAACATGAGAACCCAAGGCCACCATGCCTGAAATGGGCCAGTATTTGTCTATCGTAAGGGAACATTTCTTCACTTACTTCAGGGCTGCATTGCAGCTGCACTGGCCCCAGAAGTTTGGATAAGATTGGGCTCTTAATTACTTGCAGCACAGCATTGCCACAATTGGTACAAGGCAGTTGATGGTGGATATATTTGTGGTTTTCATAGGTAAGGTACACGAGCAAAAAAAAAGCTACAATGATTTTTTTTTCATGCTAATTATATAGTTTTATGAACACGCACAAAATAAATTAGTTATCATACCAACACATTCCTTTTTCATTTAAAAAAAATTGTATTTAAAAAGATGTGGCTTGTTTAGATCCTTCACCTTTTAAGTAGTAATTTCAAAATGAAAATGCTGTAGAAAAACGGCAATATGCCCAATAACTCTAATTTGATGTCCACTATATTCTTGAAATAATGCTTGCACGTATGCCCAGAGACTATAGTTAATTTCCTCCAGCAATGAAGTAGCTGATTTTTGAAATTAAGCACTTGGATGATATAATAACGTACTGCTGTTTGATACAGAATCTCCACCCCCCCTCCAATTAATGTTTGCTCTGGTGTTCAGCATTAAAATAATTTGGCAGGTTTGCTTTATCATCTTCAGTTCCAAGGAGGGGACTGCCTATCCTGCATATTTGCCAACCTTGCATGTTAATCTGGCTTTTGATAATCAGGGTAAAGTTTCTAATGTATGTGATGGTTTAGTTGACATAGGGCGCAATCCTAACCAACCTTCCAGCACCAGAGTAAGGGCAATGCAGCTCCGAGGTGAGTGAAGAAACATTCCCTTACCTTGAGAAGGCCTCCGTGACTGCCCCCCAACAGTAGGATGTAGCACATGCCCCATAGGCACAGCTATGCCAGTGCTATAAAGTTGATTAGGATTGTGCCCATAATGACATTTCATTACCTCTTATTTAGCATTATTTTATTTATTTATTTGAAGAATTTATACCCCGTCTTTCCCATGCCAAAGCAAATGCCCAAGGCGGCTTACAGAGAACAACAAAATACAATGTAACCACAATTAGTAAAACACATTAAAACAACAACATTAAATATTCAATGGGAACACCGAAAGTGAACCCAATTCTCCCTCTTAGGGCATTTGGAGGGTGGGAAAAACAACTGACCAGAGGAGTGAACAAACTATGACAATATACCAGAGGGACAGAGGGCAGACAGCCAACCATCATCCAAAGGCCAGACAATATAGGTATAATTTGAAAGGCCATGAGAGACTGTGTCGTTCTTAATTCTTATGATAGGGAATTCCATATTTGTGGAGCTGTTACAAAGGATGCTCGTCCCCAAGCTGCCATCTCTTTGACTTGGGGCAGAGAGGGCACTTGAAGGAGAGCCCCCTTAGATGATCTAAGAGGGTGAACTGGTATGTATGGCAAAAGGCAGCCTAAGTCATGAAGGGTCTTAAAGGTCAGTACCATTATCTTGTTGAGATCAGAAGTGAATGGGCAGCCACTGCAGCTGCTGAAGGAGTAGTCCTACTGAGTCAAACTGTCTGTCAAACAGCATTAAAACCTCTCTCTCTCTCTCTCTCTCTCTCTCTCTCTCTCTCTCTCTCTCTC
>JAJKFI010000009.1:25444913-25460338 GCA_029204185.1 Lerista edwardsae
CTCTCTCTCTCTCTCTCTCTCTCTCTCTCTCTCTCTCTCTCTCTCTCTCTCTGTGTGTGTGTGTGTGTGTGTGTGTGTGTGTGTGTGTGTGTGTATGCGCGCGCCCTCAGTCCCACATATACTAGGAGGGAAAGGGCCTGTCATAAGAATGTAAGAAGAGCCCTGTTGGATCAGGCCAAAGGCCCACCTAGTCCAGCTTCCTGTATCTCACAGTGGCCTACCAGATGCCTCAGGGGACACCCAAGACAACAAGAAACTTGCATCTCGTTGCCACTCCCTTGCATCTGGCATTCCGAGGTAGCCTACTTCTAAAATAAAGCGGTTGCACCACACATCATGGCCTGTAACCTGCGATGGACTTTTCTCCAGAAATCTGTTAAAGGCACCTAGTCCAAGAGTCTTATTGAAACCAATGTAAAATTTAAGTGACAATAAGATATGCCTGACACATATACTTCTAACAGTTCACTGATGAAAATTTAACATTTTGGAGTTTAAGAAATACAGATGGACATTTCTGGTGTGCTTACATAATCATTAATACTTGTTTAATTGGTTGAAATAAAAAGTGAGCTGTTCTTCTAATATGTCTATTACATAGATAATATTTTCTTAAATCATTGCATAACTATTTAAAAGCAATTCAGGGCACAATCCTAACCTGGAGTTAGGCCAGCAAAGTGTGACCAACACAAGGGCCACTGTAAAGCATGTTTGGACTACTCTTGGAGTCAGGGAGGATGGTGCATGTCTGTGTACTGTCTCTCTGACTAACTGTGCCGGCCTAACTCCAGGTTAGGATTGCGCCTTCAGTTTACTTCTCAGAACAATTTCTTCTCTCTTAAATTTTGCAGTAAACCCACAGTTATCACTGTGCAGACTTCACCTAATTTAAAACATGCCTGAATATAATCTTGACTGAATATCTCTATGCCTAACAGTTGGTACAATAATTACCTATCTACTTTGTATCTTCAACACAAAGAACCCCATATAATACGACATTACAATACCTACAAAAGCCCCTCTCTGAAACTTGCTTGGAGCCAGTTCATTGCGCTAGCACTATGTAATTACTTCTACTAGTTTGAAAGATAATGAATGTGGTATACGATTCAGCAGACAGAAATTAAACTCAGATTTGTGATCACTGTTTGACGATACCTATACAAAGTGTTTGCCTTATGCTGGCATACAATAACAGGAAAATGGATAAAAGAAAACCAATGCTGGCACCTATGATTCGCACAGCGATTTTCAACAGGCACATCTGTACTGTCGGAAGGGCAAGGTTCTTTCTAGATATGGAAGCAATGGAACAGACCAGAGGAAGTAACACAGAAGCCAGGATGTATTATTTGCACAAGCAAGAATCCCTCAGACCAGAGGTGTCCAAACCCAGGGTCAGATGTGGCCCTTGGAGAGCCTCTATGCAGCCCACGGCAAGCCTATGAGCCTCTGCCCCTCCTGACCTTGCTGGCACAGGCTGCACCCTCCAAGATGTGCACTGGTTGTGTACTGAGGGTGTTCTGAGTGCCAGGGACGCTGTGTGCACTCTCTCGGTCCTCAGAATGTCTTTGGAAGACCAAAAATTGTTTTCCCGAAGACCCAGAAGTGACATAACTGTGCCAATGGGGCATTTGCTGAATCCTGCAGTGGGATAGTTGTCATGGAGGCCTCCTCAAGTTGTCATGGAGGCCTCCTCCTCAGTAGCTGTTGTCATGGAGGCCTCCTCAAGGCCTCCTGGAATGTTTGCTCCCTTACCAGAGCTGCATTGCCCTTGCCCCAATGCTGAGAAGTTGGTTAGAATTGTGCCCTAAGATGGTGCAAGTCCAAGTTGCCCCACAACTTGCTGCCAGGGCTTACGCGGGAGCAAGGGACCCTTATTTCAAGGAGACTTCCATCAACCAAACATCTCCCACGGGATACAGCGGAAGCTGCGCCAGCACTGCTGAAACACCACGTGGGGATTTAGGTAGGATTGGGCTGCAAGCCTACCCGGTCTTCTGTCTTTGAGCTTTGGCCACAGAACAATTAACTAGTCCTGACATGGCTTTTATATCAATAAGAAAAAAATGACTGGAAAGAGGAAAGCGGGCTGCCAAATCATCACACGGAGACCACTGAAAAAAAGTAAATAGTAAAGAAGTTACATCCTTTTTAGTGTGAAGGGTTTACACTACGTCAGTGCCTTCCATTTCATCAGTGTAACCAGCGACTGTCATGTCATAGTGTCAGTCAGAAAAGGGAGTTCCCGGAACGATGATGGATATACAGTATTACATTTTCATTATTACAAAGAGGCGATAGTGGTTGCTTATCATCCAAATTCTTGTGTATTATTATTGCTCTTCCAAGCTATAAATGGCATTGTACAGAAACGTAAGAAAAGCCCTTGCCTGGAGCAGCTTACATTCTAAATAAAGACTGTGCTTTTAAGGAGGATATTTTGACTGAAGTAATTAAATAGTCTAGACCAGAAAGCAGACAAGCAAAGGTCACACAAGCAATTTTCTTCCAACTTTCAGTGAGTTTGAAGTGTATGTAATTCAGGAGGATTCTACCGAACGGAACAGGTGCATTCATACTACTTCAAAAATACAACTGCGGTATGAAGCTCTTCATTAAGGAACTTCAGGATTCCTCTCTCTCTCTCTCTCACACACACTCACACACACACACACACACACACACACACACAAATCAAGCCATTTGTAAACAGGTAATGTATTAATAGAAGGATAAATCCAAAACAGATAAAATCTAAACATGGCACATCAGATACCAAAATAGGGCGCTGAAAAATGTTCCAATTTGAATTTGAAAAGCAGAGTTGCTGGGATAACTGGCTGGGATAACTCTAGGGACAAAAAAAATCAGAGGAGCAAAACAGTGCTGAAGCAGCAGTAATGTAGGGAAATGATGGCCATGCATAGGCAAAAAAAAAATAAAAATAAAAAGGAGACTTTGAGAGGACTATTTTGGCCAACTTGAAATAATGTGTTCATCCCAATATGCTCACAGGCAAAAACTCAGCACAGCCCTAAATGGCATCATATAATATAATGCCAACATATTTCCTCTTGTAGGAAGGTTTCCTGGGAAACCATTAGGTAACAGTTCTGAGTATTATGACATTCATAAAAGTTGAAGCAGGAAAAATATTATTTAATACAACTTAAGGACCAATCCTAACTAAGGACCCGATCCTATCAGACCCATTGCCGGCAGTAGGCTCGCGCCAACGGTGCCAGTATCACTAAAGTGCCATAAAGCACTAGCAGGACCCAGCACAGAGCTGCCCATCAGTAAGTCTCACTGCCACCACTGGTGAGCTCTTTTGGGGTGTGGAAAGGGCATGACAGGCCTGTGTAGGTGGTGGGATCAGTGCCAGCCTCCACCGCTGAAACCTAGCCTTCGTATTGGGCCAAGTTGGGCTCTCACGCCAGCGCTGCTACCATTGGGCCGATGCTAGCCGCTAGCACTGGCCCAACACAGGGCCTTGGAATGCGCCCTGAAACATGCACACTGAAACAAAATTCAAAACAAAAAACTATCTTCACAAAATTTTCAGCATATGCAACATGAGAACTTACAGGCCAATAAAACAATACTGTTTTCTCACAAATATATCAGCATGCATAAGAATAAATTTTCAATTCTCCTCCTATGTGTTTTATAAGTACTCACGCACACATTTTTTACCTTGCACCTATTAAAAGCACAACTTGAAAATGACATTTAAAAATTTAAAAATGAATGAAAAATAAAAAAAGAATCAAATTTGACCTTAACTCTACAACTTGTTACAGACGAAACACGTAACAGTTTCTGTTAACGAGAAACTGATTTATAATTTCTGCTGCAACTCTGTTGACTTCTGCATGGAGGACAATCTGAATTTTTTTGGCAGGCTGACATATTTCAACTTATTCTTCATTACAGAAGGAACCAAGGACTTCATTAAGCTTATGGGTTTTCAAACTTTAAAACGTCCTTTTGCCAATATTCAAATACCTGGCAATCAATTTACCACCGTTCTGTCCCCGGTAACTGCCAACACAAAATGTGGAGATAAGTCTTTTTTTATTACAGGTATACTAAAGTACTCTCATGCACTGGAAACAGTCACTCCAATTTGCAATGTCATTTTTAATTTAGGGTGCAATCCCAACTTCACTGGAACAGGCAGGCCAAGTTACCTGTGCGGTATCCAGCAGAAGGTAGGACAGGGTTGGAGCACAACTTTGATGGAAGGGGAGTTTTGTCCCCTTACCCGTTTGTGTGCCAGCCCACCCTATGAGGCTACTCGGATAAATAAAGTATTAAAGTAATAAAGTATTTTTGCACACAATGCATAATTAATTGTCTACAACAAGAGTAGGTGATGGTCTCTAGCTGTGTTGCCTTAAGAGAGCATTAGACGAATTCATGATAAATACACATGGCAGTTTAGGGTGCAATCCTAACCTGGAGTCAGGCTGACACAGTCACTGTAAGTGTTTGAACCACTCTCAGAGTCAGAGTCAAGGCGGACTGGCACACAGATGTGTAACCTAGCCTAACTCCAGGTTAGGATTGTGCCCTCAATGCAATATCTAGGTTCAGAGATGGGAAACCCCCAGGCAAGGCATAAAGGCTAAAGCTCTCCTCTGATAAATGCCCTCTAGCATTACATTTTTAGAGGCTTACCGAGAGTGACCCTTGGTGGGTACATGGTACTACTAGATTAGATGAACCTAGCTCTGCGTCTGCCCAGCAGGACTCTTCTTATGAACACGTCACAGTAAGCAATGCCTCTGTGATAAAGCTTGAAAAGTATTGCACATCTCCAATCCCAACACCAGAAAGTGTTCAGGAGGAGCGAAGTAAGCTACAATAAGCTACTAAGAAGCATTACACAGAAAAGGGTTGCATGCTGTTGTAATGTTGGAGAGGTCAGGACTTCTTATTCTGCTTGCCCCAATTCAATTTACCATGAAAATGCCAAGTACTGAAACAGCCTCAGATCAAGTAGGCTTCTATGTTATGCTTACAGAAGTGCCCCAGCTCTTGGGAGGAGGAGTGAAACTCTGTGTATGGTTTGAAGTCCTTGTGCTGGCAAGGGATCACATCACCGCAGCAAGTTTATTTTGTATTCAGCAACGTTATTGCATTTTAATTCCCAGATGTGCCTTTTTAAGGTATTCCCTTTCGAACGAAGGCAAAATTTTAATCACTCACAAAATGATTATGATACAAATGAGACCACAAGAAGGCAGAATCAATTCCAGACTGTATTAGACTTGGAAACTCCAACAAGAACATGAAAATTAATACTGTTGTATAAGGCACTGTTGCATAGACTATCATAATTCAGTTTTGAACATTCATATTCAAGAAGCACAAATTCAAGTGAGAAAAAGCAAAAACCTGAACCGCTTGTAAAAACAAGTACAGGATCAACATAGTAGGGCCAGTTCAGGGGGGCAGGGAGGAGGAGAAATACAGTTGTGCCCAGTAAAGGAAAAATTATTCAGGTTAGAGAAAATCACAGATACAAGACCTATTAGAACTAAACATTCCACTAATAAATACAGGTGGGCCTGTATCCGCAATTATCCACAGATCAGGAGTGGGGGAGACTTAACTAATCCCCATCCCTCTTGCTACTGCAGAGTTGCCCATCATGTTTAGATGAGAAAGGAATCTGTGGTGTCCGAGTGCCTTGGAATCTGTTATCTCGATGGATTTCAGTAACAGGAAACTGTGGTCAAGCTTCCCACAAGTCTACTAGCCTTGACATATTAGTGTTACTAACCTGCTTTCCTGCCCCAGGAGAAAAATGTCGACCCTCCATTTGCCTTTATTTGTGTGGAATGTCAAATATTAATAGTTAGACACCAGTTCAACAGGTGTTTAAAAAAAAAACCCTCTTGCTTAGAGGAGGACAGAGAAGAACCCTATCCTTAACATAGGGTTAAGTATGTTATCTTATCCAAGGTTTCAGGGAAACATGGGGGGGGACCTATACCCCACAGATACTAGGACATGCCTGTATAGAGTTCAGTCCTATCCAACTTTCCAGTGACATTGCAGTCCTGAGATAAGGGAACAAATGTTCCCTTACTTTAAGGAGGCCTCCATTACCGCCCCTCCACTACAGGATGCAGTGCATTGGTGGCACAAATGCATTGGCGCTTGAACGTTGGGTAGGATTCAATATGCATAAGAATGTAAGAAGAGTCCTGCTGGATCAGGCCAAAGGCCCATCTAGTCCAGCTTCCTGTATCTCACAGCAACTGCCTAAGGGAGCATACCAGACAACAAGATGCCTGCATCCTGTTGCCATTCCCTTGCACCTGGCATTCTGAAGTTCTAATGCAAGCAGTTTGCACCACCCATCATGGCATATAGCCCACGATAGACTTTTCCTCCAGAAATCTGTCCAATCCCTTTTTAAAAGCACCTAGACCAGATGCTATTATCGAAGCGTACTGCGTCTAGACAGCTGAGTGTCTCAGTGAACAGATACAGCTTTTCATGTTGTGGGTCTATCTAACCACCATATATGGTCCTAGTGAGGAACATCTACCCTGGAAAAGATTGGAGACAATGACTAAGAAAACACATGACATACAAAAGATTCAAGAACCATCATAAACTGAAAAGACCAAAGCAAATCTGGCTAGAGTTTTAGAAGAAATGAAGAGATGTATACAGAAGCAATGATGGATGATGTTGTAGGCAGTAGCATATAATTTGCAGACAGAAGATAGATTCAGAAACAGAACAGCGCCCATTATACCGGTCTAGGTCTTAGTCAGTGGTTTAGTGGTACATTCTGAACTGCAGGAGCTCATCTGAACAAACACACCCCACAGCCATGCCTTATTAAGACAATAACAAAATCAACTTTATGTTTCTTCACTTATTTCTTGGTACAATTTCTACTTGGTACAACTTCATTGGCAGCGCAATCCAACGCCCACCTTCACGGCCAGCACAAGCCTCTTGGCCCAACTGAGCACTGTCACGCACGTGCCATCAAGCATGTGCATGCCAGTGCTTCTGGCACAGGGCCGACACAGGCACCTGTGTTGATGCCACAGTGCTGGTGTGTCGCTCCTGTGCCAGCCAAGTTCAGATGGTGCAGGGGTGGTTCTGGGTGAAGGGAAGGAGGGAGGATGGAATGTGGCGGGCAGAGGGCAGGCAGAGTTAGCACTATACCCTTAACCAGCAGTACACAAGTGAGACCAGCATTAGGGCCTGTAGGATTGAGCCCTTAGTCACTATCCTGTCTTAGGGAGAGGACCATGTACTGTCCTGAGCTCTGCAAACAAAGGTCAGTACACACATACATGTGAGAAATAAATAAGAATTACTTAAAAGTAATTTTGACCAGAGTGGGCCAGTCTGCCTCAGCCAAGAGTAGATGTACACTTTCTTTATTTAAATATAAATAAAGCCCTTTTGACTGTGCCGCCACCAGGAGAGGTGAGGGACGGCGGCCAGGAAAAGGGCCTTCTCGGTGGTGGCCCCCCAACTTTGGAATACCCTCCCCTTAGAATTGAGAACTGCTCCCTCTTTAGCAACATTCCGGCGGGGGCTGAAGACCATTTTATTTCGAAAAGCTTTTAATTCTTGACAGGCTGGCTGGTTTTTATACTCTTGCTTATATTTTATGATCCACGGGGCTTGTTGTTTTAAATTCTGTTTTAAATTTTAACTGTTTTAATATTGTTTTTAAATTACTGCTTTTTAATGTTGTAAATTTTATTGTATTACTGTTTTTTTGCTGTAATCCGCCTTGCGTGCCTATGGGCAGAAAGGCGGGGTATAAATAAAATAAATAAATAAATAAATAAAATATATCAACTATAAAAGCAAGCTAATTGCTAACAAGCTGGAAGCTATAACATTCCTTTTTCAATTTTTCAAATTATTTTCCAAATAATGCATTAAAGTTTGTACACACACACACACACACACACACACACACACACACACACACACACCACAAATGGGTGTGTGATCGCTAAAATAAAGTTTTGCAATTTTGCAATCATTTTTAAAAATTCTGTAATTTATGATTCATCAAAAACAATGCCTGTGACAGAAACATGATGGTGAATTATGGTGCAATCCTAACTTGGAGTTAGACAGGCATAGTTAAGCCAACAAAGTTTGGCTGGCACAAGGGCCACCATAAGGCATGTTTGGACCCCTCTCCGAGTCAGGGGGGATGGTGCATGTCTGTGTGCTGGCCTCTCTGACTCCGAGAGTGGTCCAAGCATTATTTACGGTGCCAAATTTTACTTGTGCCAAATTTTGCTGGCCTAACTGTGCCAGCCTAACTCCAAGTTAGGATTGCGCCCTTACAGAAGGGGAGGGGTTAGAAGATGTGCATGTCAGAAGGAGAGAGTTCAGCACACAATGAACAACAGATTAATGTCCCTTTCAGGAAGTATAAGTTGTGCACTCTGACTCCTGCTCCACCTCCAGCTCTTCAACCCAACACAGACACTTCTGCACAAAATCCAACTTATAGTTTAGCTACCATTTCAGCACATATATTCTGGAATATTTTGAGAAACACAAGCAAGTACCTATATAATAGATACACACAAAGTTCTAAAATACCGAAGAAGCCAACTACAGTAAACCGATTTTGGCCCTAAGTCTTAAGATCCATATTCACATTAGATATTTATTCAATTATCATTTTAAAAAAACTTGTACAAATCCTAAAAACGGTGATCAAACAGTGTATAGAACTCAAGTATAAATATTTAACACTGGTCGTTACCATTTTTATATTCACTGATTTATCGGTGCTGCCATATATTGTCACAAAGGGTAATACAAGGAGATGCCATCTTAAAAATGCTCCACCAACTAAATTCATTTAAAAAAGATATGCAATTAAATAAAAATTACATACACTGCGCCTTGCGACAAAACTACTCAGCTGCATACTCCGAGAATTTTTATTTGTTTTATCTGCCTTTAAAAGGACTTGGAACTCCCACAGTTCAACATCCTTAACATTATTTATTCTTGGACTGTAGGTCATTAATAACAGATTGTACAATCTAACCACTTGGGAAACAGACAGCCTGTCTGTGCTACGCGGCTATGGAGTTATGCAAGAAACTCAGGCATGTTTCTTGCATCTCCATGACGAAGCATAGCCTATGCTAGGCTTACTTCAGAGATCTGTAAGGATGTCCTCACTTCCAAGTCATGCTCCATGACTGGACAAGAGTTAGAGGGAGGTGAGATCCATTCCTGTGCAGCAGCCTCCAGGCGCCAGCATTAATACAGTGCTATAGTTATGCTATAGGGACGTGGTGGCGCAGCGGGTTAAACCGCTGCTGCTGGGCTTTCTGACCGGAAGGATGGGAGTTCAAGACTGCGCGATGGAGTGAGCTCCCGTTGCTTGTCCCAGCTCCTGCCAACCTAGCAGTTCGAAAGCACCTAAATGCAAGTAGATAAATAGGGACCACTTCGGTGGGAAGGGAACGGCGTTCCGTGCGCTACGGCATAGAGTCATGCCAGCCACATGACCACGGAAGGCTGTCCTCTGACAAAACGCCGGCTCTACAGGCTTTGAAATGGAGATGAGCACTGCCCCCTACAGTCGATCACAACTAGACCATTTGGTCGTGGGTAAACCTTTACCTTTACCTTATAGTTATCCTGGCTGCCAAGAGTCCACTACATGATTGACCTACCTAACACATTCTCAGCCCCTAGAAGAATCTGAAAGTGTGAACTAGGTATCTCTTAGGTAAGTTATTAGGCAACAGCTGTTCTAGTGCAATGTTCTTCAACCTTTACAACCTTTTGGGTTGTAACCCCAATGAGGTCACAAAGCCTCATTGGGGGAGGGGGTCGTGGGAACCTTTCAAAGCATGTACAAGAGAGGGATTGGATTCAATCCAATTATGGTTGCTGCCTTAACAAAACTTAGCTCTTGGTATCAATTCAATTCAAATACCTTTATTGGCATAAAACAACAGAACAATAAACACACAAACCAAAAAGACAGAGGTAAACTGGCCGCCCCTAAACCACAAGGAGGCGGCAATCCTCCAAAGGTGCCTAGAAAACATAAATATAGTATAACATCAGAAAGAGGGAATAGAGGCCACCAATGATTTACGACGCTGAAGAATAAGATTTAAAAATAAAACTACTTTGGTAGTGAGATTTTCATTAGTACCGTGCAATAGAAATCGCAGCTTATCAGCGTTAGAGCATTCTTTGTGGCCAGCAAAGAGTTGGTCTATAAAAGGAATACGTAAATCACGGTACAACCTGCATTGCAATAACATGCGTTCCAGTGATTCCATTACACCGGAACCGCAGATGCATAACCTCTCCTCTTTAGATAAACCATTGTATCTACCTTCCAGGATATTGGAAGATACTACTAGGGAATCCAGGAAGGAAACAGAAGCAGGAGCCAGACCACTGGATGCCTGGCTGGTAAATATGGAATACTTTACCACACTGTAATCTGTGCAGAACTACATGCCTTTGCATAGCTGTAAAAACTTGAAGAGGTTTCAGTACATGCAGTGTTCCTAAGATTAAAATGTGGCTATTAGAAATAGCACAATCCAAACACAGCCCTTCCCCAATCAAGTAGACGTGCACATGTGCAGAGCTTTCACGCACTGCCCTGCACATGCCACCAGTGGTGCAAAAACATCTTATCTGCACTCATTAGTGCAAAACTGTTCTCTCACAGTGAGGATTCTTTCCACTCTTGTGTACAAAATTCAGTGGTTAGATTCTGAATTCAGTAAATTCAGTATTAAGAGCAACCTGAGCTGTTTTTGTCAACAGGAAACTGCTGTAGTTATGTCCTCAAAAGTTCCCATACTTAAGCCTGCATCAAAGTGAGACCAGCTGTATCAAAGAAAATGAGAAAACGTAGTGGACTCTAGGACAGTGATGGTGAACCTTTTGGGCTCAGCGTGTCAAAACTTAGGAATATGCTCAACTTGAATCTGTTGGTGTGTCGATCCCCTTCCCAAATAAGAGAGAAACAATTCTTTATATTCATTTATTTAAACCAAAAATACAGTTTAATCATATGTGGTGCTGTGTATTACATAAAGAAACATCAAATAATTGCAAAAATGAAAAATGAGTAAAACAAACTCAGTTTTTATTAGGCATTGGTGAATGCTGGAGTGTCACCCCAAACATTGTGGTGTGTCGGCTTTGACACGCGTGTCATAGGTTCGCTATCACTGCTCTAGGAAGTAAAGGGTAGCTGTATTCTGTCTCTAGCATACTGTAAAGATCAACAGCTACTAGGCCCGGGGTGCCAAATCACCTGCAGGGTCATGCTGAGCAAAAGGGAATAAATGCACAAGTCCTGCTGTACCTACAACAATATTATCAGATTGTCTTGGACAGTGTTTGACAAGACACTACGATAGAGTTTGATGGATTTTTTTTTCTGCACAGCAAGCTATGCGCAGACATGATTATATAATATATGTGTACTGAGTTTAAAATAGGTCATTATTACTCATTCCACAACTGGGTCAAGATGACCCCAAAGACCTACTGAAAGTAACAGTTCTATTGATTTAATTACTTCTTATTACAATCCACATACCTTCAGGGGAACATTAGTTACCATTTCTTTCGTAACCATTCTTGTACTTACCCAGGACACATTTTTACCCTTGGTTGTCTTTAGCATGGCAACATGCAATGCTGAGATGATCAACAACAGCCCCACCAGCATGGAATGTCAGATGGAGCAGTATTCCAATTGCCTCTGTTACCCAAATGTATAAAGTCCCTTAGCCAGGATGATACAAGGACAGTGAGCATCCGGCAAGAAAACAATTAAAAAAAACATTTTCTTTCTTCTTAATATATCATCCAGTCAGAAAGACAGACAAAATAGTTTTGTAAAATGCCCCAAAGTAGAAATCTGTACTTTTCGTAGATACAAACAGTTGACGGTTCACTTAAAAAAAAAAAATCACAAATCAAAATGTCACGTAATATGGAAGTGCATTTGCCCTGCTGCTCTAAAAATGCAGCACCTGATTACTCACCAAGCTTTAATAAAAGCTTTGGAGGCTGGAGCTTACCCAAGAATTAAGAAATAAATACTGAGACCAAGAAGCCTTCAGAGGACGTTGAGAAGGTTGGTTTCCGGTAGCATTGATTAAAACATGCTAACGTGCATGAATATTTCTGAACTCCAGGACTCTACTGACATATGAAAAGAATTAAGAGCTCAGGTTCCATAAATAATGGATGCAAGCAGGTACACTGTATATACCTGTTGCTACCGCCTGCACATTTTCCTTACACGGTCGTTGCCATTGCCTCCAAGTCTCATAGTGCACCTGTTGTTGATGTATCTCCACAGTGAAAAGGCTGGTAACCTAACAACCGATAGCACTTGTTTAGAAGAGAAGCCCCAGAAGAGAAAGCAAAAACTGAAAAACCAGACTCCCTGCTTCTTTCCCTTTGCATCTTTGTCCTTCTGTGCCTTTACTTTTACCTCTTGTCAATCTAGATTACCAAAGCAGATCCAGGCTAAATTTTGCAACTATCAGTAGTGATTAGCGTGAGCTGATTGAAATCGGATTATACAAGAAGACCTCTGCCTTCTCACTCGGCAAGCAGGCCAGTACCATTCGAAAACCATTTATGCTTCACCTCACATCACAGCGCTGGAATGATCCATTTTCAGAGTCATGGGCAAACTGGATTTGAGTTTTTTTTTTTGAAGAGAGAGGCAAACGCATTAGATCTGAATTGCTTTCCAGTTTTAAGATTTCAGCAAAGCTTCTGAAAATTCACTGCATATCAAAATACGATGCAGAACTTAAACATTATATTTAACCAGTAATACTGGAAAGGCTGTGAATACATGACTTAAAGTATCATCTCTCGGGAACACTGAGAGATTGAAGCGATTATTTACTGGCCTGCAAATGAATTGCACTGAATGTGCGTATATTTATTCTTTCAGAATGAACAATTTCTAGTTAAGTGTTCAGAATGTCACACAATTGAGTCAAATTAAATAAGCATTAATTGTATTTTATTGATTTTGAATGCAACCATTCCAATGCTGGAAAAAAATGTAGATTTAATGCTCACTTCCTTCAAGAGGATGTGTAAGACTCAAAAATGTAATAATGAAATGCATATATTTATATATACAGTATATATACTGTGTATATGGTATAATGTAGATATCATATGTATATAGTGTAAGTATAAAACACAAAGATACATGATCAAATTGTCAGTTTTGTACGTAATTGCCTAACTGGTTTCTTTTTGAGCAAGCCTTCCATTGATTTGCAGCACAATGCTAGACATGTTTACTCAGAAGAAAGTCTGGGGTTTACTCCCTAGTAAGTGTGCTTAGAATTGCAACCATAGTTTTGTTCCTTGTTCTATGAAAATCTGACTTGGCTGCTGACAACTGTTTGTTGCTTTGGTTTATAGCATTAATGTTGATATGGCTACTGATTGTTCTATTATTATTTTGAAAGTATGAAGTTTATTTTGCACTGTTTTAGTATAAAGTTACTAGCTGGTCCTTACCCAGTGTTGCCCGGGTATTTATGTATCCCAAGTTTCTATTAGACAGGAAAAGGAATGAATTCTATCTATAGCATAAAATCGAAGTAATTTGATGTACAGATAAATAAAAGTATAAGTACGGTATAAAAATTATAAAGTAAAATCTTTTACAAATTCACTATAATATTAATGTAACTCAGAACTTGATTATAAACAACATTTTTAGTTTCACTTCCAGGAGCAAGAATAAATAAATTCTTGGGTGAACCCACCCTTGAGCAAGCAACAGAAAGTTGTCCGTGGGAGAAACATGGCGATCTCAAATCCACTCTGCATTACTTAATAGACTGCCTCTGTGACTTGTTGATCGTGATCGAGAATGCAAGTCTCACTGGAAATTGAAATCTCTTAAAGTTAAAAGGGAGATCTGTCGGAATGAGTGTTATCCATGGGAAAAAAACTGTTTCACCCTCTCCGTTTCTTGTTAAGATAGTTGCTTCAATTACAGTACCCAGCATCTTCTTGACACACAACCTTGTGTCTTGCAAAGTTTTGGCGGGTGGAGGTTCTGTAGTAATATAATTGGAGATCCCACTGTAAGTAAAAGACGATGTGGTGGCAATGCAGCCAGACCAAGTGAGTTTAGGAAGTCTGATGGGAAACTGACGACCTCATAGGCATCTACCACGGTATCGATAGACTTGTATTCAGTGACTACGCCTGGTCACATGGCAAGTATTTGACTGGAGTCCAAGACCGGGGCAAATGATTTCTAAAAATTTCCAGAAGGTTCTACAGAGTTCTATTTGTTCTATTCGACTACACTTGGGCTTAAATGTCATCGGAACTGTCACCAATCAGCTGATCGACCCCAAAAACTATGGATTTGAAACTAATATCGGTCATTTTCGATTATTTTTACATATCACCCCCTTCCCAGGGGTGCGTTGTATTCGACTACACTTGGCCTTAAATGTCATCGGGACTGTCACCAATCAGCTTAGCGACCCCGGAAACTGTGGATTTGACACTAATGTCGGTCATTGTGGACATTTTATTTTTCACCCCATCTCACCCCCCATGCTGATGGGGGCCGAACGTGGACGTAAACAGCATCGGGAATGTCACTGTTCATCTCAGCGACCCTGAAAACTATGGATTCAACACTAATATCGGCCGTTTCCTATTATTTTTACATTCCACCCCGTCCCACCCCCACCCCTAGGGGTGCTAGGGGTGTCTTACCCCCACAGTATTTCTTTCCAGATTGTAAGGCATATGTGTACCAAGTTTGGTGGAAATCGCTCCAGGCGTTCCAGAGCTATGCTGGAACACACACACACACAAACATACACACACAATTTATATATATTTTATATTTATTTATTTATATATAATATAAAATTTATATATAAAAGCTCACTGCATTGTAAAATTATATATATATAAAATTTACAATGCAGTGAACTTTTCCTTTGGTTAAGAAAGTCTGGATCATTAAAAAGATAAATAAAACAATGAATATTTGGAAAATACTGGGACATAATATTTGGAAAACACATACAATACTGTACTACAGGACAAATGAAAGCCACAGAAGTGGAATACACAGAGAAGGCATAGTAGTCAAAATTCTGTTGAAGTTAGTTGATTCATGGATAATGACTATTAGCATAGGGAATGTGGGAGCAGAACTGCTTTCTTTGGAAAGACATGCTTTTAATGATGGAGGATGTGCTGAGGAATCATCATCATTGATAGCGCCATTCTGTGTGATGTATGTATGTTTTGTAAATACTCCTATAATTATCTAATTATGTATGTATGTATGTATGTATGTATGTATGTATGTATGTATGTAT